>BQNB010014259.1:10668-41677 GCA_026074375.1 Tanacetum coccineum
ATTTGACAAACCACAAAGATGGTTTTTGTAGTTTACTCTAATTTATATTGCGTCTATTTTTTAACCATTTTTATTTTTATTTTGAAGCTATTAAACATTTGATGCCAAACTCAAACAAGGTTTTTTAGTGTCAGATCACATAAAAGTATTATTCTTAAAACTATTATAACGTTATAAATAACTAAATTTTCAGTTTCTTAGTTCAAATATCTACAAGTATTATCTATTGTAGTCGTTGGGATGTTCAAATATTGCATATAAAAGATAAAGAAAAAAATTTAGATGCCATATGAATTGATGGTTTCAGTGCGGAGAATTGTTTCTTTTTTCCATAAACAATTTCAAGCGTGTGAAACCAACAACAAAATATATTCACCATAATATATAAGCAATGAAAGCTTCTTCTCTTTACTCCATGTGGGACAATGCAATTGGAGTAGAATATCCTTCATGGATTGGCTAAAATATCATGAAAATCTTGTGTAATGTAATAGAGAAATGGCATATTGTGGTATAGTTAAAATGATCTATGCACGGCTTACCAAATGGCTCAGTCTATAGACGATTGGCACATGCCGTCCGAGTTAGACCTCATCATCGGATATGAGTATTACACCAGAGTTATATATGAATTTATTGGAGAAAAGATTACCCAACTATAGATGTATTGTCATTTTACCGTATACTAAGTGATCAATAAACGTAGTCGATTTTACCGTATTACTATGTTGATCAAATTAAGTACTATTTCTCTCTATGATAAGTTCATTTTTTTAAACGATTAAGACGGATAAAAATGATGGAAATTTTCTTTAGCTTATGTTGTTGAATTTTGCAAGCATAACAAATTAGTAAAAAATTATATATAACATCAAAGAACGTTTAAATTAGCGGATATGCGAATGAATCATTAATTATAATTATCTTTGCCATATATTGATTAATTTATACCGGGTCGGGTTAAAATTATCCACCACCAATACCTTTGGTTTTTCTCGCATAGAGCCAAGTTTCGTTCATTGTTTTCACTTTGTTCTTCGATCCTTAACCATTTTATGTCTTTATTAGGGTTTATGTGGTATCTATGGTTTTTTCCCGAATTACTAGTTTTGTTAATCTCGATCCTCATGTTGTGTAATCTATAGTGAGATTTTTATTTAATTAATACACTACGTTCTTGTGACTTTAAGATGTTATCTCTAATACACGTAATTTAGAAACAGTTTAACCAAATAGATAGTTTGAAAACAAGAAACATTTCTAGGTTTTAAAATTTAGTTTTGTTATGACTCGATTTTTCGAAAAAAATAATGAAGTATTGTCCCTTTGGGGTTGCATTTTTGCTTTTGGTCCGTGCGGCTTCTTGGGCCGAGGCTTAAAGTAGGGGGGTGTGTAAGTGTATTTTTTTGTTTTTTTTTGTTTAATCTTTTTATTGATTGTTTGGTTCGTTGTTTTTTTTGTGGGGTGGCGGGTGTTGGGGGGGGTTGAGTTGGATGTGTGGGCGGGCTAGGGGTCGGGGGGGGGGGGGGGGGGGGGGTTGGGGGGGGTGGATCGGGTTCGTGGGGGAGGGGTGGGGGTAGTGTCGGTGGTGCGGGGTGTGGTGGTGGTTGGGTGGGGTGGTGGGGGGGAGGGACGTTTGGCGTATGGAGGGTGAGGGTGGCTGGGTGAGTTGGGGGTGAGAGGACTTCTTCGGAGAGCACGTGAGGGTGTCCCTGAAGGCTGTGGTGTGTGTGGATTTTCATTTACGGTGAGCCACACACCTAAGGATTTGGGAGATGTCGTGTTATGTTATAGGTTTACTTTTGAGGTTCCGGGGGGGCGGAGCCTTATAGGACGATGGGGAGCAACGCTTTTGCCGTGGTTGTTGGGTTTAGCGAGGCAGTAATTCCACCCTCAATTGGGAGTGTTGTCCCGGAACGCTCACGTTGTTCACTCAACTTACTTCCCGCTGTACCATTTTGTCCTCTAGTTTACTTTCCTTTTCATTTAGTTAGTCTTCCCTTTTTATTCGTATTTGTCATTTAACCCTTAAATATTCTCTCTGTCTTTTTCTCCTCCTCCGTTTGGTTGTCTGTTTGTTGACCCCCCCCCCCCCTTTATTTATGAGAGTATTTATTGATCTTACGGGTAACATTTTGTTAACTAAAGAAATTAATTTTTTAAAAGGGGAAAGGACTTATTTGTAAAAGGAAGTCGATGAGATAGGTTCCGGAAGACACCCCATGAGGTTGGTATTGGCCGGAGTATAGGCACAAGAGGGTGGGGGGGGGAAAAGGAAATTGATTTGTTTTCATTTTCCTTAATAGTATTGGACTTGGGCTCTAGTTTGGATTTGCCTATTGTGTGTGTGTGTGTGTGTGTGTAAGGGATCAATAGGATATAAGTTTTGTACACATAAAAGATCCCTAAATTTTTTCTTTGTTTTCCCTTGTTGATTTCGATCGGGCAATATCATCCCCAAGGGATTCTTTTTCGATGACTTTTTTTTTTTAAACCTAGAAATGTTTTCTTGTTTTCTAAACTAGTCTTTTAGGTTACAACTTGTTTCTTAAAACGTGTGTAACAAGAACGTGGTTTAATCTCACATATAGATTAATAACTTGGATCGGATTTAACAAAATTGGTAATGGGTTTATTCGATAGATCCACGTAAAACCCTAATTAGGGTTAGATCAAGAACAACAGAGAAAACAAGTAACGATTCTTGTGATCGAGAGAATCCAATGTTGATAAACCCGCACTCGGTTAATTATATGCATGTTAATTATATGATTTGTTATCGCTTCCGCTATTACGTGCTTTGATGTTTTATTTAGATTATAATTGTTATGCATGCTAAATTCAACAACATATGCTATAGATAATTTCCATCATTTTTATACGTATATTAATCGTTTAAAAATGAACTTGTCATGAGAAATACTACGTTTATTGATCACTTAGTATACGGTAAAATGACAATACATCTATAGTTGGGTAATCTTTTCTCCAATAAATTCATATATAACTCTGGTGTAATACTCATATCCGATGATGAGGTCTAACTCGGACGGCATGTGCCAATCGTCTATAGACTGAGCCATTTGGTAAGCCGTGCATAGATCATTTTAACTATACCACAATATGCCATTTCTCTATTACATTACACAAGATTTTCATGATATTTTAGCCAATCCATGAAGGATATTCTACTCCAATTGCATTGTCCCACATGGAGTAAAGAGAAGAAGCTTTCATTGCTTATATATTATGGTGAATATATTTTGTTGTTGGTTTCACACGCTTGAAATTGTTTATGGAAAAAAGAAACAATTCTCTGCGCTGAAATCATCAATTCATATGCATCCTAAATTTTTTTTACTCTATCTTATTATGCAATATCTTCTTGATCATACCCCAACGAACTATCAATAGACTTAGTACTTGTTTTAGATATTTGATACTAAGAAATCTGATATATTTAGGTTATTTATAACGTTATAATAGTTTTAAGAATAATACTTTTAAGTGACACTAAAAAATCTTGTTTGAGTTTGGCATCAAATGTTTAATAGCTTCAAAATAAAAATAAAAATGGTTAAAAAATAGACGCAATATAAATTAGAGTAAACTACAAAAACCATCTTTGTGGTTTGTCAAATATAGCACTAATCATCCATGTCAAAAACTATTGACAATTATCATCCTTGAGAGGTCAAATGTGCAGTACTTTACATACATAGAGGGATAATTTTTGCAAAACTTTTTGCAAAATTCTTCCCCAAAAAGGATGATTTTTATCGGACCTTTAGCTCTCAAGGATGATGTTTGCCAATAATCTCTAACATGAATGATTAGCGCCACGCTTGACAAACCACAAGGATGGTTTTTGCAGTTTATTCTATAAATTATTAGGGCTGAGCGCGGTTCAAAAAGCAGTCCGGATCAAACCGAAAACCGATTTAGCTCAAAAAACCATACCGAGGTCCGAACAAAAATGTTCATGTCAGTCCGGTTCGGTTCTTAAGTCCAACCAAATTCAATAAAGCATAATAATTGGTTTTGCGTACGATTAAACCAAACTGGACTTGGACCGGACCGAAAGCCAAGGGAAAAGGTATATGATGATCATGGGTTATCTTAATACAAGTTGTTGACTAATTTATGGTTTAAAGTGTAAACATATTCAAACATTGGCACTTGTGTTGTGGTAGATCAAGTATGCTTAGAAACCAAAGATCTATTTCCAATAGACTGATGTAACTTCGTAACACTGATAGTCAATGATGAACCACTACAAGAATAAGGAGAACGGGCGACGAAAAAATCCTCGGTGACATATGTCGCCAGGAAAAACACGCTAAACGACAAAAATTCGTCCGACATGGCAGTCATTGTTGTAAATTTTTTGTCAAAGTTGACTAAAAGTATCCCGGCGACGCCGGGGATACAGTCGTCAGACTTTGACCAAAAAATCTACCCAAAAACTTGGCGATAGTGTTTCCCACCCAATATTCGCCAGGGAAGATGTTAACCGAGTTTAAGCAAAATCATTAGTTAATGAAGATTGTGTGGTGACGTGGCTATAGTATCCCAGCGACATGTCGCCGGGGAAATGTTTAACATTTTTTGACTTTTGTTGACCAAAGGTATTAGTTAATGACAAAATGGTGGGTGACGTGGTCTATATTATCCCCGGCGACTTGTCGCCGGGGAATAGCATCTATAATTATTATTTTTAATTATTTATATATTTATTATTTATAAAATATATAATTATTTTTTATAATTATATATTTTATAAATAATAATTATATAAATACTAATAAAAATTAAATTTCGGTTCGCTCCGGTCCGGTTTAATTTCTCGGTTCGTTTAATTGGTTTGGTACATTTTCTCAGTTCGGTCCGGTATGCGGTTCGTTCATTAAATTTAATAGTTGAACATGATATACCGTATACTTTTTTAGGATGCACATGTAGAAACACAAAATAAAATTCATTTAGTTAAATATTATACATACCACTTGTAGAAACATAAGCGAGGCCTTAGGCCGATAATCATACGCGACTTACAATAAAATATACGAATTACATTACAAAGTCGATAAAAGTTTAAACCATAAAACATACGAATTACATTAGCAAAGCCATAAAAATTTAAACAATGAAGCATACGAATTACATTCCAAATGACAAACTACTCCAAATCAAGTTTTCCCATGTCATTGTAAACTTCGTGAAGTAGTGCAGTTGAATTAAGTGTGTGTTGTTCCGGATGCATATACATTTCCACTGTTGCCTCGAGTACCGTTATCTTTCCAAGCAAGTGCTTGCAGTTTGAGCACTCTGCATTTCTTGAAGGTCCCGGAGAATAGCTTGGAGAAACACAAAAATTTGTTTTATGCTTTCAAAATCAGAACCGCAAGATTTTCCTTCCCCGTGATTATAGCACACCTGTGCAACCCATCACAAAAATGTAATTTCGTTTTTCCTAAAGCTCATGACACTGAAGCTCGACATGTAATGAATGCAATATAAATATTGCCACATCCCGTAGATGATTGTTCAACCCAAACATCCCAAATCCGACATGGTATAGCACATTCTCGACTAGTTCACTTCGTGACACCAGCGAGAGCTACTCCATACACCGGATAGGGGATGTCAATCCCAAATAAATCTAATTTATAACAATTCCGCCGCTAATTGCCACATTGCCCGTGATGATGTTCAACCCGAAACATCCCAAATCCGACATGGTATACATCCGTTGGTTCACTCCGTGACACCAGTGAGAGCTACTCACCCGGATGGGGATGTCAATCCCAAATAGATCTATTTATAACATTCGCGCTTACAATCCAGTAATTGACAGTTCATGATAGTGGGCTCAGTGGGTTATCGCTACTTAGGCAAACACGTAATCAAGTTTAAAATGTCCACTTGCGTCCAAAATGAAATCAAGTATTGTATCTCATCGTGAGATATGTAAATGAGTATGTAAATCAATTTGTAAACGAGTTGTAAATGAACATGTAATGAGTTTGAAACAACCATGTAAATGAATTTGTAAACAAGCATGTTCTCACCCCAAAAATATATGTAAAACAAGTAAAACATGGGGCTATAAACTCACCTTAGTGAATAAACTGAAGTATATGAATCAAGTGAATGAAAACGTCACGGATATGACCGAATGCAACCTAATTAAATATAGGTCGTATAAGTACCATGTACTTTGAATAACTAATACCACATATAATTCTATATAGTTACATCACCACCTAAAAGTGTTTGTTTAATTTATAAAATTAAACAATTTAATTTGTACTTGTAAAATAAATGTCCATGTATTTGTAATTGTAAAGATGATATACTTGTCCAACAATTTGTTATTTGCCAAAAACACTTGATGTATTATTTATATAATTTTATTATATAAATAATTTAATTGTTTGAGAAAATAATATTTATAAAGTTAAAAACGTTTATAAATATCACTTTTAGTAAAAACGTCGTATCTTTCTCGTTTTAATCCCGTTTTTAACGCTCTTTATATGTATAGATTCGTATTTGAAAAATCTAATCAAATTTTATATTCATTATATTGGTATGTACTGTTATGAACAGTAACAGTAAGTGAAAATTTATAAAAATACTTTTTATAAATTTTAATTATTGAAATCGTATATTAATCGTATCTCATTCGTTTTAATTCGGTTTTTAGTGATTCTTATGTCCACGTCTTCGTGATTAAAAGTTCTATCTAAGAAAATTATTTTCCTACAGCCCACTGTTATGAACAGTAGCATGGTTTTATAAAATTACTTTTATAAAAACACTTTTTACGTATAATCTTGTAAATACCATATCTCCTTCGTTATAATTCGGATTTTCAAGTTCTTTACATGCTTACGATCCTTATGAGATGTACTATTTTTATAAAATATAAAATAATTATACTATGGTTCGAATTTAAACAGTAGGTTCAAAAGATTTAGATAATTAATTATATAAATTTGTTTTATATACTTTTAAACTTAATAAAGTTACCACAAGTCCTCAAATTTATAAATTAACATCCATTGTGTATAAATTAAGTCCTCTACATTGTGTCCATCATAATAAGTCCATATTGTCCAAGAAAATTGTCCAACATATTTATTTACTTAACTAAACTTTATAAATAAATAAATAATCATAACTTGCCAAATAATTATATAAATTATCCATTGCTTGTAAATTCTTGTTTTAAACATATTAACATATTTTAAACATTATCTTAACCATAAAATAATTGTAATTCGTGTATGTATATACAAGTTTTTATTTTATAAACTTCATAAAATAAACCTAGGTGATGATTTAACTATAAACAATTATATAAAACATGAAATTAATATATTGAAAAGATTAGGGTTCTTAGAAGACCTTAATGAAGATGAGTGATGATAATACACAAGCAAGACCCAAGTGTATAACCCTAAATACTTCCACAAAACCCTAATTGTTACCAAGAAAACCCTAATTCTTTCTTGCTTGTTTAACCCTTGTAAATACCAAACCAAGCTTCCAAGACACCTTATATATGTTTAACAATAACCCTTGAACACTTGTACTAGCTTAGAAATCAAAGATGTGAATTATTTTGGAGTGTATGTGTGAACCGTGGCTATGGGGGCTCAAAAGAGGGTTTTTGTGCTTTGTTTTCTTGAAATGATAAGTGTGTGTACACTAGTTGCTTTATGGGATCTATTTATAGTTAAACATGGAAGTAAAACCACTATTTGTGAAACTTACAAATGGTTTTGATGTTTGTAAGGTTGTGTCCGGTTATGGGGTGCAAAAGAGGGAACCAAATGAGTTTTTAACTCATTAAAGACTTACTAGGTTTAGTATTATATTACTTGAGCTTGTAGGTTTTAGGAAAACATGCATGGTACTTTATAAACATTGACAAGACTAAGCTTGATGCATGGTTTCTTCTTGTTTTAGCTTGTAGCCGTGGGTAAGCAACAAGAGGGAGACAAAGAGTAGACAAAAGTTGTGTTTTTATCCAAGGGATAACATATAATATTGTTTAAAGGTGGTTAGGGAGCATTGTTGATATAATTTTTGAAGGGTATGTGTTGTTATAAATACAAATTTCGTCTAAGGGCTGAATTGGACAAGGTTTTATGAGATTTTTGAGTATTGTGGGTATTTGTTGAAGTGTAGGTGGGTTTATGATTTGTCATGCATGCAAAAGTGTAGTTTTATTACGTTACGTAAACGTTTTACGTAACCAATAAAATACAAAGCGTAAAGTTAATAAATTATCATCCTAATAACTTTATAACACTTACTTGACGTAAACATTTAATTGTTTGATGCCCGTTTACGTTAAATGCTTTGCAAAAGAGGGAACCAAATGAGTTTTTAACTCATTAAGGACTTACTAGGTTTAGTATTATATTACTTAAGCTTGTAGGTTTTGGAAACATGCATGATACTTTATAAACATTGACAAACTAAGCTTGATGCATGGTTTCTTCTTGTTTTAGCTTGTAGCCGTGGGTAAGCAAAAAGAGGGAGATAAAGAGTAGACAAAAGTTGTGTTTTTATCCAAGGGATAACATATAATATTGTTTAAAGGTGTTAGTGGAGCATTGTTGGATTTAATTTGAAGTGTATGTGTTGTATATGTACAAATTTCGTCTAGGGGCTGAATTGGACAAGGTTTTATGAGATTTTTGAGTATTGTGGATATTAGTGGGTATTTGTTGAAGTATAGGTGGGTTTATGGTTTGCCATGCATGCAAAAGTGTAGTTTTATTGCGTTACGTAAACGTTTTACGTAACCAATAAAATAAAAAGCGTAAAGTTATAAATTATCATTCTAATAACTTTATAACACTTATTTGATATAAACATTTAATCGTTTGATGCCCGCTTACGCTAAATGCTTATTTTTAGTTTACACGATTTAACTAAACATTGAAAATTTAAAGTAATCGCGTAAATGTTTAAAATAATTATTTGAATGTTTATTGACGTAAAAGACGTGAAAATGTGAATTGTTAGACCTTCTATATCCCATTTAACCTTCGCTTTTTGCTCCAAATCTTTATACCTTATATCATCCAAAACTCGGAAATCCTTCCAAAGATTCCTTCTAGCATTCAACAAGTTCTCTTGACCACCCTCCTGATCTAGCTGCTTATCTAACTTAAACAATTTGTCTAGAATAGCTTTCCTCTTTTCAATAGAAATACTTCTATTTTTATGCACCCATGAGCTAATTCTTTTTTTCAACTTTTTCTTTAAATAAACCATCTCATTAGTGTCATCTACATCCTCACTGTTCCAAGCATCTTTCACCATTTGATCAAAACCTTCAATATCAAACCACGATGGGAACATCTTAAAAGGAGTTGGCCCGTAATCAATATCACATTCTTTGAGTAAAATTGTTCTATGATCCGATAGATTCCTTGTAAGAATAATACCCATCATAGCGGGAAAGCGACATAAGAGTCCTTCCGACACCAAAAATCTATCCAACTTACTCATTTTTGTAGCATTTTTAAGAGCCCAAGTAAACGAAAAAACACCCAAAGGAACATCAATCAAGTTCGAGCTATTTATAAAAGAATTGAACAACGAAGCACCTTGTTTATTGAAAACCGATCCATGCCTTTCAGAAGGAACACGAACCTCATTAAAATCACCCATCACTATCGACTCACCTTGCCATCTACTTAAAACTCCATGTAAATAATCCCATAGCAATTTTTTCTCAGACAAGTCTTGCGGGGCATACACACCAATTATTAAAAGTTTAGTACCAGTTTGCTTCCATACTCCTTCAACCAAAACAAAATAATCTGATCTAGCTTCGTTACATTTACTAAAACAGGATTTATTCCAAACACAAAGAATCCCACCTGAAAAACCAACTGAAGGGCTGTGACTATAATCAAAATCCATATTTCCCCAAAGAGAACGAACAACATTATCCTCCATCTCCTCCATCTTAGTCTCTTGTAACGAAAGAAAGCTAATTTTATTCTTACAACATAACTCCCGCACCCATTGTTTTTTCGCCTTTTGTCCAAGGCCTTGAATATTCAAGGAAAGGACATTCATTGATAAACCACACCATCTCCTTGTCTTGAAATTAATTTCTCTATATCGCTAAGACACCCTCCCATATCAAACCCCATTGTCTGACCAATCTCTACAAATTCATTCATCCTTTCAAGTAAAGACGACTCATTCTGAGGACACTTCCCCTTAGGCAACACAGAATCTCTCTCACTACCCTGTCCACCTTTGACAGAATTTGAATTGCTATCTGCCTGCTGATCAACTTCCACATGGTTACTGTTTTGATATACTTTCGACGAACTTTTTTTTCAATTTTATTTTCCAGCCGCGTCTAGAAAGATCACATGTGATTCTGGAAAATCACATATGATTTATATTTACAAAATCACATGTGATTTTATGAAATCACGTGTGATTTTATGAAATCACATGTGATTTTTTTAGACGTGACTAAAAAAATCGAAAAAGAAGTCATCGAAAGTATATAAAAAAGCCCCTCTAAAGTAAGATGATTTAATTCTCGTCGATGGTGTATTTTTTGTCGTTTGTTGATTTACCGTTTGCAAAATATTTTAATTTTAAAAAAGAGGTGAAACCTTTGGTGCAAGTATCGTCCCTGCAGGGATGATATTTGCACCAAAGGTTTCCCCACATGGACGATCCTTGCACTGAAGGTCCATACGAAAGTATACGAACACAATGTACAGAAAAATGCCAAACACATGTATAGCGTAATACAACAGTGTCTAGACATACATGATATTATATTAACTTAACTCTAGTTGATTCGTATGGTCTAAGAGTAGGTAGTTGGATGGTACTACGTGTATTGTGTGTATAGATCTGATAACCGAATGATTTGAGATCATGAGCGAGGAACACTTCTTCTATAATCATAAAACAACAACAGCACGTGCAAGACAAATCAAAAGATATAAGTTATTCTCATTGTACATTTATAATTACAATTTCATTGTAGTTATATAAAGTAAAGATGCTTTAATCGTCCCTAAATGTTTGAGAAGTCGAAGAAATTTGTCTATGATGGTGATTTCTGAGAGGTGTCTCTCTAGAAACTGGTGTTCACTGTCATCAGTTACGATCAAAACAGTAATAACAGTGTCTAGGTTATCCTGAGGATTGTGTGTTTAGTTTCACGCTCTCTATGGTGTTATGCATGAGGATGTTTGATCGGATGTGCTTCTCTTTTGCAGTGTGAGATAGGTGATGGTGTGTCGCCTCTCGAACACCAAAGGTTTCCCCACATGGACGATCCTTGCACTTTCGTAACGTTGGGGACAAAACATGCAATTTGACAAAACTTTAAGGACGATTTATGCAATTTCCTCATTTAATAAAAAAAATGGATGGTTATGATTGGTCCATTGAATCTTTGATAAATATTGGATCTACATTAATCTCATTTCACGAGTGTATATGTTCGCCCAAAAGTTAAAGCTAAACGTGTTTATATATAAAACACTATATAACCAATTCAATAAAAGTAGTAACTTTCAATTTTCAGCTTGTTCTTTGTCTGATCATATAGGCCAAAACAAGCCTAAAATTTTAGTTAAAACCCTGGACTTTTTAACCTGAGCGTTTTTGAACTATAAAAGCCCGTGTTTTTCGCAACCCACTCCAAGTCCGGGCTTTGTGCACCTCTTCTACATCTGAGTATCCTTCAATCATAACAAATGATAAACGTATTCTTGCTTATAATTGCATGACTTTGAGATATATATAATCTAACACTAATAAAATTATACAATAAACTTAACTTTCTTAGCATTTTATCTTCATGATAAATTGTTGTCATAATATGCATTATGAAATTTGAATCACTTTTTGTCCTAGATAGTCTGCTTATAAGACTATGATAGGTAACTAGTCAAATAAGCGAAAACCTTTGAAAATGCACTTGTCGTGAGAAATAGTACGTTTGTTGATCAATTAGCATACAGTTAAATAAGAATGCATCTATAGTTGGGTAATCTTTTGTGCTATCAACTACGTATTTCGAAGAGAGTGCTTATGTTATACATTTTGACACAAAAAGTATAAGTGTCAAAAACATAAAGAAAAAAACTTAGAAAAGGTGGAAGTAACTTTATAAGGATTAGTGTCTAATATGAAGAAAAAAACTTTCGTGCCCATTGAGTATTATAAAGTGGAAGCCGGCGTGAAAACACATATAGCGGTTATAAGCGTCAATTGCACCTAATGCTCATAAAAATGAACATGTCGTGAGAAATAGTACTTTTATTGATCAATTTGTATACGGATAAATAAGAATGCACCTATACTTGGGTGCTCTTTTGTGCAGGAACCTCATTTACAGAAAGTAAACGTAAAGGATTTTATGTATAGATTATTTTCTTGCTCCAATTGCATTGTCACGAAATTTAACCGTTGTTTGAGTTTGGTGTCAAGTTTCTCATAGCTTTTAATTTAATACTGTCTATTAAGATTGAGCCATTTGGTGAGTCGTGCATAAATCAGTTCATTTTTTTATTACATTATTACACAAGATCTTCTATTACATTGTCGATCTTTTATATGTAAATTAACATGTCTCTAAGCAAAATTTTCATATGGGGTTACTTTTGTTAGACTTCCCACATGGAGTACAAATAAATTAGGATTAGTGTTATGTTGGTGGTTTTACACGCTTGAAATCGTTTATGGAAAAAAGAAACGATTTTTCACTGTGAAATCATCAATTCATATGCCATCTAATTTTTTTAGTCTATATTTTATTTGCAACGAGGTTTTTCACCCTTGCTCCGTTATGGGGTGCGAGGTTTTATGTTAAGGACTAATTTTGCCAAGGAACAATAACCCTATGACTATTTTCGTATAAAAAGTTAGTCATTAAGGACAACTTTGCAAAGGACCAATAACCCCGACGACTATTTTCGTAAATTGTTGATGAAGTTTTTATCGAAATAGTCATTGGGTTAGCATTCTGTTGGAAAGTTAGTCATTAAGGACTAACTTTGCAATAAACTGATAACCTCAAGGACTATTTCAGTAAATTGTGTAGTAAGTTAGTCATTAAGGACTAAATTTGCAAAGGACAGACGACCCGAGGACTATTTTTTTAAATTAGTTCTGAAATTTTTTACGAAAATAATTTTGGGTTAGCGTTCCATTGCAAAGTTAGTCATTAAAGACTAACTTTGCAACGAACCGATAATCCAAATATTATTCATGTATATTTTGTCTCGAAGTTCGTTAAAAAAATACAAAAATCTTGAGTACTGCTCTTTGTTAATATAGTATAATATTAACATAGTGAGCATCCCAATGACTACAATTAATAATACTTGTAGATATTTGAACTAAGCAACTGAAATTTTAGTTATTTATAACGTTATAATTGTTTTAAGAATAATACCTTTATTTGACACGAAATAACTTTGTTTGACTTTTGCGTCAAATGTTTAATAGCTTCAAAATAAATAAATAAATGGTTAGAAAAAATAGACGCAAAATAAATTATTAGGGCATTCGGTTCAGATCGACAAAATCCAGACTGGACCGAAAGACAATTTGGTCCAAAACACCGGACCGAGGACCAAACTTAAACGTCCGGGTCAGTCCGGTCTGATCTAGTTCGTAAGTCCGACCCGATTAAATAAAACATAATGATCGGTTTTGCATAAGACTACTAAACATTGGCACTTATGGAAGATTAAGGATGCTTCGAAACCAAAGATCTATTTCCAATAGACTGATCTAGCACCGTAACACTCACTCATAGTCAATGATGAACTCCGATCACATTGTCACTAAATAACCAAACTTGATTTTGGTATCAATTTTCTCTAGCTTGATAAAAAAGAAAATCCATGTGTGATAAGACGATAAATAAGATGTGATTTCGCCAACAAAATATATTATGTCTCTCGAACAACTTCTTTTATAAGGTTACTTAACATGTTTTAACTTCACAATCCCACATGGGTAATGAAAAGAAGTTTTGCTTATTCATATAATGTGGTAAGCATGCTCAACTAGGTCGAGATTAGTATTATATTACTGGTTTCTATTGGTGGATATCGTTTAGAAGAAATAAAAACAATATCAATCAATGAAACTACTAATTTATACAAATTCTGAACTTTTATCATTTTGACCATAATAAATAGGTCGAAAATAGTATTATGTCGTTGGCTTTATGCTAGATATTGTTTGGAAGAAAAAAGTGTTGAATCACAGTAACTATCAAATCATATCTTTAGGAACTAGGTGGGTAATGTAATTGTTTATAGGCGTGCTATTATATCTTTGGGGCGATGTTGAGATTTAACTTGGACGACTTGTACTAATCGTATGTAGGTCGAGCCGTTTGACGAGCCGTTGTAATTCACCGGAACATGCCATTTTTTTTTACAATACACTAATGTTCTTAACATAATAATACCTTTGGGGTAACATGTGCTTGGATTCAATTGTAAGGTCTAACTCAGAGGGCATGTACCAATCGTCTCCACACCAAGCCGTTGGTTGGTCGGCCGTACATAAATCAGTTTAGTTATTTTGCCCTTTACCGCAACATGCCAATTTTTGTTGCGTTTACACTACATGTCCTTGACATTATACAAAATTTATATGATATCCAACTCCGATTGCATTGTCACTAAATAACCATACTCGAGTTTGTATCAAACATCACTAAATAATCAGTAGCTTGATATTCGAGTACGTCAGCACGATATGTTGGGGTATTTTGGTGAAACTAGTTTCTCAATCCCACATTGGTAAAGAAAAGAAGTTTTGCTTACTTATATACTAATGGTAATAAATGATTGAATAAGTTGTAATCAATATCATGTTGTTGGCTTTTCTCATTGGATACCTTTATTGAAGGAAATAAAACAGTATTCAACGAAAAAGCAAACAATTGATATAAATTTGCTCTTTTTTTCATTTTGACTATTATAAATAAGTTGTGATTAGTATTTTTTTTGTTAGACTTCTAGTGACGAATGTTGTTTAAAGAATTAAAACACGGAAGAATATACGAATTCTAAACTTTTCGTCATTTTGATTAAATAAGTGATACTTATAAATATTTAAAATTTATGTGCCAGGTTATACGTAATATTTAGTGTTTTAGACACAATGAGCCTCTATGTTTGCACCAAATAAAAGCTAAACGTGTTTATATAAACACTATATAATCAATTCAATAAAATTAGTAACATTCAGTCTACAGCTTGTTCTTTGTACAACCAATGGGCCAGGCTAAGCTCGGTCCGGACTGGTCTGGATCATTTGGGCCAAAATAGGCCTAAAACTTTGCTCCAATTGCATTGTCACGAAATTAACCGTTATAGGGGTGTTGATCGGTTCGGTTATTTGAATTTGGTTTGGTTTTCGGGATGACCCGAATTATTTATAAAAAAAATACATAGATATTTAGAAAAAAAAATATTTCAAGCATAAAAAATGTTTTTTTATATTATGATAAAATTCTATTTATCTTTATTTATATATAAATATATGAAAAATATATATATTTATATAAATTCGGTTTTCGGTTCAGACTGCCAAACCTATATCTAACCCAAGAACCGAATTTTGTAGTTCGGTTCGGTTCGGTTTTGGCAAATTAGGTTCGGTTATTATTTCGATTCGGTTTTCGGTTTTTCTGCTCAACCCTAAACCGTTGTTTGAGTTTGGAGTCAAGTTTCTCCTAACTTCCAACTTAAAACTGTCTTCTTTACAACAATGTGTACACTTAGAGTGCATAGTGAAAATAAGTATATCATCGTGTAATAACTCTTGGATAAAAAGTATAAACCTCAAGATACCTTTGGGGTGATGTCCCAATCCAATAGTGAGCTCTAACTCAGACGGCATGTACTAATCTTCTGTAGGCCGAGCCGTTTCATTTGGCGGGTTGTGCATAGATTGGTTTAATTTTGCACTATACCACAACATGCCATTTTTATTACACTGCACTAGATTTTCATGTCTATTGTGTAGTAAGAAGATGCATAAGATTTTATTTAGCAAAAAAAAGTGTTGTGTCTCATATGCATCTATAGTTGGGTAATCTTTTGTGCTATAAACTCATTTATAACTCTGGTGTAATGCTCAGATACAATGACGAGGTCTAACTCGGACGACCTGTGCCATTCGTCTATAGATTGAGCCATTTGGTGAGCCGTGCATAGATCAGTTTAACTATACCACAATATGCCATTTCTTTATTACATTACACAAGATTTTCATGACATTTTAGCCAATCCATTGAAGGATATTCAACTCCAATTGCATTGTCCCACATGGAGTAAAGAGAAGAAGCTTTGGTTGCTTAAATATTGTGGTGAATATGGTTTCAATAAATTGAGATCGGTGTTATGTTGTTGGTTTCACACGCTTGAAATTGTTTATGGAAAAAAGAAACAATTCTCCGTACTGAAACTATCAATTCATATGCCATCTAAATTTTTTATACTTGTAGATATTTGAACTAAGAAACTGCAGTTTTAGTTATTTATAACGTTATAATAGTTTTAAGAACTATATTTTTATGTGACACTAGGAAAAACCATCTTTGTGGTTTGTCAAACGTGGTACTAATCATTCATGTTAGAAACTATTGGCAAACATCATACTTGAGAGCTAAATGTCCGGTAAAAATCATACTTATTGGGGATGAATTTTGCAAAAATCATCCCTCGAGGGATGTAAAGTGCCGCACGTTTAACCTTTCAAAGATGATACTTGTCAATAGTTTCTGACATGAATGATTAGTGCCACGTTTGACAAACCACAAGGATGGTTATTGCAGTTTACTCTATAAATTATTAGGGCTGAGTGCGAAAGTGGTTCGGAAGACTGATTTGGCTCAAAACACCATATCGAGGTCCGGACAAAAAATGTTCTTGTCAGGTTCGGTTCTTAAGTCCAACAGATTTAATAAAGTAAAATAATTGGTTTTGCGTACGATTAAACCAGACCGACCAGACCGAAAGCCAAGGGAAAAGGTATTACGTCATTTTGACTACTAATTCATACAAATTTCAAACTTTTTATCATTTTGACTATTATAAATAGGTTGAAAATAGTATTACGTCGTTGGCTTCTATGATAGATATTGTTTTAAAAAAGGAAAAAAAGTTGAATCACAGTAACTATCAAATCATACAAATTCTAAACTATTAGGAACAAGGTGGGTAGTGTAATTGTTCATAGGTTTGCTATTATATATTGTGGCAATATTAAGATTGGATAGGGATCCTCTCATGTTCACTTTGAACATGAGAGGGTAATGTTAGTGTTATGTGAGTGAAACAATTGTATTGTTTAATAAAGTTAAGGCCCACAATATATAATACATATATTTTTGCACTCACATAACACTAACATTACCCTCTCATGTTCAAAGTGAACATGAGAGGATCTCTATCCATTAAGATTTATCTCGGACGACTTGTACTAATCGTCTATTGGCCGAGCCGTTTGACGGGCTGTTGTATTTCACCGGAACATGCCATTTTTTTACAATACACTAGATGTTCTGGACATCATATAATATGTGCCCGGATACTATAAGACTATGACATGCAACTAGTCAAATGACAACAACGCTTAAAAATGCAAATGTCGTGATAAATAGTACATTTATTGATCAACTAGTTTAAGTTCAATAACAATGCAATAAACTCATTTATAAGTATGGGTGTAATGTTCAGATCCAATGACGAGGTCTAACTCGGACGACCTCTACCAATCGTCTATAGATTGAGCCATTTGGTGAGATGTCATGCACTACCCCCACACATATACTGACGGTTATTGATATTTTGCGTTTCGGTGTTTGTTTTTGAACGGGTCAGTTATGGGGGATATGATTAATACTATTATTTAATCCTGTGAGCTACTCTACTTGCTTATCTTTTATATAATAAAAGAATTACATCATTTCGAAATTTTCTATCAAATTGAATCTTATGAATTAAAAAATTGGACCAATCAGAATGCTTGATTTTGCCACGGAGGCAAAATCGCGCGATCTGATTGGTTAATAAAAAGTCAAAATTGAACTTCAATTGAGTCAAAATTGAGAAAAATCGTGTATAACCAAAAACTCACCAAAATCTGTATGTGTAAAAAATGTGATAAAATTAACTTTTAAAAAGCGGGGCTGAGTTTTTAAAACTTCAAGGACCAAAAATAGCATGGAATGCAACTTCCGATCTTTATTCAATTTAAGCTAAAAGTAATAACTTTACCAAAAAAAAGTATCGATTAAAACAAAAGACAACACCACCCCACCACCAACCGACCACCACGATTAAATACGCCAAGGAGCTACGTTTGAGTTTACATCTGTTCGAATGCCCATCACGTCTCAAATCATCTGTTTTTTCAAGTATGTTTTTCTTTTCTATTGCTAGGTTTTGATTAGTTGTTGAATTAGGCAAATAGTTAATGGGACGGTGGAAGAAAATAATTTGAAGTTTGTTATCAATATGGCTTGGGTATTAATTTACATGTCTTGGGCTATTTGGAGAATACAAGATTTGTAAGTTAATAGGCTAGGGTTTTAGTTTTTTTGGGGGGGATAATTGAGTTATGGGTTTATGTTATTGTGTTTTGAATATTAATAGATTTAGGGTTTTAGGTTTTTTGGGTGTATTGAGTTATGGGTTCATGTTATTGTGTTTTAATTGTGTGCAAGTGTGGATGTAACCTACCTTGACCTGTTTTGACCCAGTACCAAGTCCTGAGGCTCTCGTCCCGCCCATTCTGCCATCTTTAAATTACACATATGCTTAAAAAAGCACATGTAAGGCTAAGGTTTACATGGTTTATGTATCAGGGATTGAAAAACATGAACAAGTCTGCTAGGGAACTTATCCGCGTCTCCAAAGCATTGATGGTAACAACTCCCCAGAGGTACTTAATATATGTACATTAGCAACGCATGGTCGGGTTTAGACTTTATGAAGAACGGTGAAATCTTTCCTTGATGCAAAGATTACTTCTAAGATTCATGCAAGTTCATCTCTCATTTACCAAATATCTCTTTTAACATCTACCAGTTACTGTTTCTCATCTTTACCACTGTTTGACCAGTAAAAACGCTTAAAGGGTAGATCCGAAGAACTACTTTTATTGAATAGAGTTGCACGAGTCCTGTGTTTAAAGGCTAAGATAACTTTGAGCACCAAGCTATGATAACTGATTAATGTAGCTAATAATCAAGATCTTATTATAGTTATACCATTGTCGAATCTTTTATACTAATATAGTCTAATAACCATTTGAAGTAGTTTCATCTTGAGTGTCAATCATATTTACGTTCTATTATACGTTGACAGTGAAGGGCGGTAGCTGTGCACCTGTTAATAAAGGCGGTTACATGCGCTCAGATAAGGGCCTATGGCAAGACGAAGAGATCATGAAGGTATTACTTATGTAACTTATTATCCTATAAATCTAATTTTGAAATTTATACATCATGTCGTTACTCTTACAAATGTTCATAGGAAACAGATATAGAAATATAACAGATATTATAAATTTAAACATGACATTATGTAACATTGTTTTTTGCATAAAGCTGGTGTTATGTACAGGAGCAGGAGATGAAAACGTGTTAGCTGAATATAGGGAACCTGACACGGATCTTGAAGGTTATGAATCAAAATTTTCTGTTCAAGACGATAGGCAGGTGAGGGAGTATTCTCTTATGTTGGGAATTTAGAGCGATGACAAAGATGAGGTGGTCTTGATGGATTGGGAAATCGGACACAAACCAATATTTTAGGTTGAAACTAGCTATTTTCTAATGGTTTTGTCTACATAATTGTCACTTTGAATGTAAGATTTGCAAGATTGGGCTTATGATGAATGAAATTTCGTAGAGAATCATTTGATTTGCTAGAAGTGTGACAAATAGTCCATGGTTAAAGCCTTTCTATCAAGATTACATATATAATTACTTATCCGTTGATTTGCACATGGTCACTTTCAGGTACTCAAAAGTGAGCGCTTAAGTAAAGAAGCGAATACTTCTGCCCTAAAGCGCTTTGATTCCAAAAGCGTTGAGAGGCGACCGAGAAGCGATCAAGAAAGCTCGCTTTATACGTATATGATGATGCTAAAGGTGTTGTTAAACATGTAGTCCACACCCTTGATACCATAGTATAAGAGCAGGTACGCATTTCTTAAATATTTATGTAATACAAATGTAGTTTATGTTAATGATTGTAGTTAGTGAGCTTAGTTAACAAGTGTTAGTTGTATCAGATACTTGGAGTTGTATGCTAGACTTTTTACCTGCAGATTAAGGGTACAAAAGGTATATATCCGCATTATAAAGTTGGTTATTTATCTATGTTGCAAAATGTGTTAGTAATGTTGCCATGTAAGCTATTTTAATTAAGTGAATGCTTTATTTTTGCTTAGTAGCCAGAATATCCATACCATGGACAATTTGTTTTTAAATAAAATCCAAATATAAGTGTTGACAGTTTATTTACATTTAGAGGTAATTCATATGTCATTGGGTTTTTTTAGTGTTTAAAGCTAATCTTTTTCTAATGTTATACTTTAATCTACTTAAATGGATAATGCAGGGTCAAACTATTATTCACAATCATTGTAAAAAAAAGAGGCAAAATAATTGATCCAAGGTATGGCTTTGGGTTTTAATTATTCATTCTCCTTTATTTCAAACTCTTCTTACGATCATTTTGAAGTACACCGTGTATAGGTATCCTACCTTTCCATGAGTTAAAGATTGTGCTAAGGTGTATATTGATTGAGTTATGAACCCGTTGATTTGAATATATGCTTACAACTTGATAGATTTGGTCATTTCTGTTGATGGTGAAGAGGTGTCAAGTGTTATATGATGCAGAGCAACCTGAGAGATATATTGAATCTTCATCGTGAAAATAAATAGGTAATTACAAAAGATTCATACTCCATCATAATATTCATTCATGTTTCAATGGAGTATGATTAACTTTATGTTACAGTTCTTTGCCATAATGGTTTTTTATAGTATGTTATAGAGTACGACTCATTCCATTTTATACATTCGTGATTACAATCTTCATAGCTGATCTAAATAATACCTAAAAGGGTAACACGCATAGGAACTGTCTCAATATTGTACACAGTTGAACCTATGGATTTAATGAGCGATAATCTCGATTATTGTACATATATACTAAACTTTATGTAGGAGTATCGATTGCGAATAGTGTAAGTATATTTTACAGGGTGCATTTTTAAAGTTTGTATTGGTTTATTACTTTATTATGTACCTATAAATATTTAATAATTACTAAGAAAATATATGTTTCAGTCTGTTTTATTTTGTGTTTTCTTAAACACGACATTACTTCATAGGGTGAAAGAGACTTGCAAAAAGAAATGCGATCAAGCAATTGGTAGATACTTGCCCAAACAATGTCAACTCTTGGATAAAGTTATGGATTGAAACAAATTTTCACGTCCAAAGATGTTGCTTCAATAGATTCTAATAGCAGAAGAATATGTCTACTTACAAATAGCACATGTAATACATATGGTGTGTCAAACTCCTGGAGAAAGAAAAGCAACACGTGCATCACTTGACAAATAAGTTAGGATAATGGTATGTATTTATTTTTCAAACCATTTTAGCAACTTTGGTTTGAATTGGAATAAAGTTTGGATTTGTGACACTCAACTTCGTGTTATGTTTCCACGATTTTATGCTTTGGAGATTAATAAAGATTGTACGGTGGCTGATAAACTGCAATTCTCGGTTACCTCTTCTCTTCGTCGTTCTGTTAGAGGAGGGGTTGAATCTTCTCAATTAGCTCTTATTCAAACGTATATTGAAGGGACATTGTTGTCTAATATGGAGGATAGATGGGTGTGAGATTTAAATGGGGAAGGTGTTTTTCGGGTGCATTCTTCTTGATGAATGTTTCTTGTCGAAAGCCCCTACTACTACTCGATGGGTTAAATATGTTCCGATAAAAATAAATGTTTTTGCTTGGAAGGTTTTCCTGGATCGGTTGCCTACTCGATCCAATTTACAACATCGTGGTGTCCTAGTTTCTGATCTTTTATGTCCGCTTTGCTCCTCTGCTCAGGAAGATTCCTCGCACTTGTTCTTCAGTTGCAGATTGGTTACGGATATCGTCAGGCTCGTATGCCGCTGGTGGAATCTATCATGGACGCCCCTTGGTTCATATGCTGATTGGCTTAATTGGTTCAATTCCATCAGATTAAGCTCTAAAGTTAAAGATTTGCTGGAAGGAGTTCTTTATATAACTTGGTGGAGCGTATAGATGTTTCGTAATCAGTTTCTCTTCTCGTCGAAAACCCCTCGTAAAGATGTTATTTTTGACGATTGTTTCGCGCTCTTTCACTTGGTGACTTTCTAGATGTAATTGTACTTTTAGTTGGGATAGTTGGTTGCAACACCCCTATTTGATCTCTTTGTAAATTCTTTCTCTAGCTTTTTGCTAGTTGGTTTTATAACAGTTGCCGTTCTAAAAAAAGTTTAGAGACAATGTATATAGAGATACTATGCGAGAGTTGCAAGGTTTTAATATATGAGTGGTGATAGATGTGCACGCACAGATATTATGTTAGCAAGACGACGTATACAAACCCTGTGTGTGCACGGGTATTAAAACTAGTCATGTTCAACAGCAATTGCAAATAAT
This sequence comes from Tanacetum coccineum, assembly GCA_026074375.1. Classification (NCBI taxonomy): domain Eukaryota; kingdom Viridiplantae; phylum Streptophyta; class Magnoliopsida; order Asterales; family Asteraceae; genus Tanacetum; species Tanacetum coccineum. The sequence continues at coordinate 33,438 of BQNB010014259.1, forward strand.
TAATATAAATTTGCACTTTTTGTCATTCTATAAATAGGTTGAGATTAGTATTTATGTTTTTGACGTATGGTGTTGAGAGAAAAGTTCCACGTAGAACACTATCTAATTAAAGAACAATCCACTTCATCTCAACCATTCATTTTATTTTCATCTAATGGTTTAAATTAATTCTTATTTTAATTTAATTAAAAACCCCACTCTCATCCTATTTTTTAAAAATTAAATATCTCACAAACCGTTAATCGTTACGCAAAACAAAATATACCATCGCGACGAGAATTAAATCATCTTTCTATAGAGGGGCACTTCTATATACTTTCGACGAACTTTTTTTTTTAATTTTTTTCAGCCACGTCTAAAAAAATCACATGTGATTTGCACCACAATCACATGTGATTTCTTTCGACGAACTTTTTTTTTCAGTCACGTCTGAAAATATCACATGTGATTTGTATCACAATCACATGTGATTTGTACCACAATCACATGTGATTTCTTTCAACGAACTTTTTTTTAGTCACGTCTGAAAAAATCACATGTGATTTGTACCACAATCACAAGTGATTTCTTTCGACGAACTTTTTTTTAGTCACGTATGAAAAAATCACATGTGATTTCGTAGAATCACATGTGATTTTTTTTAGACGTGGCTGAAAAAAAAAATTCGAAAAAAAGTACGTCGAAAGTATATAGAAGTGCCCCTCTATAGAAAGATAAAAAAATACTCGTCGCGATGGTATATTTTTTTTCTTTTGACGATTTATCGTTTGCAAGATATTTTATTTTTAAGTAAAATGTGGGAAGTGGGTTTTTTATTTTGATGAAAAAAATGAGTGGCGAGGATTCACCCATTTGTTCTTTAAGATGATAATGTTCTATAAGGATCTCACCTCTATCACAAGAAACACGGGAAATGGATGATAAAATGAAGAAAACACGGATTCTTACGAGACTTTATGGCGTAACCCCTACGATAGTGTCACGCCGTAACATATTCATGGCAAGACACGTCACCCAACATCATTACGGCGTAACCACACTTAATGTTTACGCCGTAACATTATTATTATGGAAGGCTGAGTCATCCTAGTCAGCGTTACGGCGTAACAGGGGCAATTAGTTACGTCGTAATATATTTTATGCCTACAACATGGAAATCCTCGTCAGCACTTTACGGCGTAACACTCTAAAAGGTTACGCAGTAAAATATTCAAAATCTATAAATAGAGACCTCATTTAGACACTTCAATAGCAACCATGCTACCACAGATCCAAGGGGTGATCAAGGCCTCTATTCCTCGAATAATTCCACCAGAAGTCTAAAGGAGATCACACTTAACTTACTTTTGTATTTAATCATTCATAAACAACTTCTGTAAAAATTATGAGTTTTCCATCCATGATTATCTTTATTAATTCTTGCTTTGTTGTTGCTATGAGCGGCTAAGCACTTCAAATGCTAGCCTAGTTTTGAATTTTCTATCGTTATAATGCTTGTTTCCTGTTAGATTATGGTTTCGTTGGATATCCTTTGACTATCGCGTAACCCTGGGTTTTGGTAGTATTGTAGGTGGTTTAGATCATGTTAATCCTGTTATTAGATTACTACTTGAACATAGGATTAACAGGATACTAGGGAAGGTTGATCATCCTAACCCTAGTGTAGAAACTAACCAGGTTAACGTCTCTATCACTTAATATAATTAAAAAACACATGAACTCTTTCAGAGAGGGTTAATAATCTGTATAGGTTATTAGACTAGTTCTTTGGATAGTTGAGATTAATCACTATGACCTGGTTGCCCTACCTTCGTGACTTTCAGGGGATTCGGGATCGCAGAAATTATAGGGCAGACTAAAGATATCTATTGAGGTCTGTCGACTTTAGAAACCACTAATGAAACCATGGTGTAACATTGCATAGGAAAACATAGTTATAATGGTAGTAATGAAATGACTAGGCTAGCACGCCTTTCTCCCTGATTACTTCTATCTCTTTTAATTTTCACATATTTACTTTCCTGTTATTTTCATAAATCAATCTTAAAACCATTTTCAAACGTGACAATTCAAATTAAAATTAATTGACACTTAGCTCTTGGGACGACCTCAGAGTTACCATCTCTACACTACTCACGATCGGGTTCTCTGCCCCGTTAGTGCGTTTGTCAGGTGAATCGAGTTTTATAAATTTAAAACTTGAACAAATATATTTTAAAATAAAATATGCATCAATTAACAAGTATAAAGCTTGAAACTTTTTATATAAAATTCACTTATAAACGATTAACAATTATAAAGCTTGAACCTTTTTATATAAACTATGTTTAAAAAGTATAAAGATTGAATCTTTTTATGGAATATAGGCTTATAAACCAATAAAGAGTATAAAGGTTGAAACTTTATATATAAAAAGCTAATAAAAAGTTTAAATATTGGAACTTTATATAATAAAAACTCAATAGTACAGTAATTGTCCTGCCATGTTTGCATTAATCACAGTAAATGTTTATAAGCTTTGATTTTTGTGTCTTAAACCTATGACTCTTACCAACCTTTATGTTGACGTTTTAAGCATCATTTTCAGGTAACCATCTTGAGGATGTTGAAGTTAGGAAGAGTGGCTAGTGAGACCGTAGGCTTGCATGCGGAGTCATTCTCCTAGAGATTTTATTTATGTCATTTGAATTGTTTGATGCTTGGTTGTTATTTGATTGTTTAGACTTTTGGAGTATGTTTCCTTGTGGTATGACTTTGCTATTGTAATGCAAGACTCCTTTATCTTGTGTTAGATATTGTCATGACACATTGTGTCTCATTTTTTATCTATTTCATTTAGTTCTCTCTATTATTGACACCATTGTATTGTGATGATATCCATGATGTTACGCCTCGTGTTTCCGCCTAGGCGGGGTGTGACAGATTGGTATCCGAGCCTTTGGTTATAGAGAAGTAGGTGGTTGAGCCTAGACTATAACCTATGGGTCCTTCATATGGATGCATTTAGGGCTTAAGTGTTTCATGCTATAACTGCTATGCTTTCCCTCTATTTTTGCATAGCTTATATATCTCGTATTTTGCTAAGTTCTCATTTTAGTTATTTCGCCTACCATTATCCGATATGATATGTATTACTTTCCTAGTATTTTAGCTATGTTTTTCTTCCACCCGTAAGAAGTCTCGTTGAGGAACCATTTTGATAAATTGGACTTAAACGTTATAAGGATCCATAAGAGGAGCCTCTTGTGGAACCAAAGGAGATAGGATAGTTGATCGTTTGTTGGATGCGTATAGTAGGGCTGGACCCGCGGAGTCGGGTGATTCTTGCGGAGGCAAATTCAAACCCAAGCGAGACCCAACATAAGTTTATCCCGTCTTTTACCTCGTCATGTTGTTATTGGTTATTTCTTTCAGATATTTCGTATTTTGAGAATTGTTGCGAGACTTTCATTCTTTTATGTGGTTTCGATCTTATTTTGATATAAGTAAGTAGTTATTTGATGGAGCATCCTTTATGTGTTAAGTTGGAGTGGTTTAAGATGTGCAATGTGGAATACATGCTTATATGTGAATTATGATTGAAATGGGTAGTCTTAGAAGTAAGTACACATGTGAAAGGAGACACTTATAATTATGGTGGCCAACATAATTATAAAGGCATCACACACGTAGACTTGTGACCATGATTGCATTTATTTGTGTTTGGTTGTAGGGTGGTACTGTAATCTGTTTTTTTTATATGTGTATTCATGATAAGGATGGTGGTATGGGTAGAGAATTATCCTCTTACCCTAATTGGAGGATATGTTAAATTGAGTTGCATAGATAATAAGTTTCTCTTCTATCTAGTATTTGTGGATACCTAGTATTGCTATTAGAGGTTGCTCGTTTGCTCGGTTGTTTGTTCGGGTTTCCTAAGTCTAAACTTAGCATCCTTTCATCGTACGTTGTTAGTAAGGATACCCGATTTTATTATTCGACATATTGATGTATATTGGTTGTTCGAATCTGCTCTTTCGGATATAGGCATGTTTCGTTAGTTCTTTCATTGCATTGATTACTTGTATGAGTATCAAACGTTTCTTTTAAGCACTAATTGTTCCTAACATATTAGTGTGGATCATTACTCCCTTGGTTGTATATCCCTTGGTTTTCATAACCCGTTGGCGACGTGTTAGTATCGATGCTTTTAGGTTTGCTCTGTTGATTGTTATTTTGGATAAGACCTTACGTTTTCTTTTGGGTACGTAACGTCTTGCATGAGTTTTCTTGTACGAGTTCGTTTGATTTTATTTTGAGTATATGGTTTCTGGCATTTTCTTCCATTTTCAAACAATAAAATTGTGTTAGAGTATGTACGGTGCTTTACGATCCTTTTTGGTATTATGGTGTCCTTTGTTTGAGTAACCTATTTTATAATTGATATCTAATTATAAAAACCCTTTGGAAGTATTGTGTTGGTGTTTGGAGAAAACTGTGTATAACATGATCTTTGTAAATAGATTTTATTTTATTATAAAAAGCAAGTTTAAAGTGATTTATAGTGGTAAGGTACGATACACCATTAGATAACCATCTCTAGATTTTTTTATGACAACCAGAATGAAATTTTTTCAAAGATTACATTTAAGACAATTTCATTATTATTTAAAATGATTTTTATACTTAAAGTGACTTTCTTAATTTAAATTGATTTTTATAAAAACATTATTTATTTTGGTCTCTCGAGTAAAGTCGATAATTGATATAAGAATTTCCGTCTTGAGTATTGATTTTTTTTTGTTCTTTTGTCGTGGTACGCCTGTTGATTTTTTTTTCGTTCGCGTGTTCACTTGGTACATATACGTATCCTTTCTTTAAAAGGATTCTTATGTCATTTGATCCACGGCTATTTGCATATGTGGAATCCCCTATATGTATTCTAGCCTTTGACTCGATATTCGTTTGTTATCATATTCGATTGTTCGTAACCCTTGGAGTTCGTTGATATTGTTAAGTCGTGGAAGCTTTGATGTGATTGTGGGAATGGACTGGTTGTCCAAGAGGAAGTTTGTGATAGTATGTCATGAGAAGGTGGTTAGGATACCATTGGAAGGTGATGAGATACTTCGGGTTCATGGTGAACGTACTCAAGGAGTCGTGAAAGCCTTAATGAATGCTAAGGTAGATGAACTAAAATTGAGTGATATATCTGTAGTACAAGATTTTGTTGATGTATTCCCGAGAGACTTGTCGGGGTTACCACCACAACGACAAGTTGAGTTTTGCATAGATTTAGTTCCTGGAGCGACGCAAGTTGCAAAGTCTCCATATCATCTAGCGCCCTCGGAAATGCAAGAATTGTTTGGGCAGCTTCAAGAGTTGCAAGACAAGGGTTTCATACGACCGAGTCATTCTCCATGGGGAGCACTGATTCGTCAATAATATATATATAATATATAAGTAAACACTCAACCAATTACCTTTACACAAGGAATGGTCAGGAGTTCACAAAATAAAATATATACGTAACCGGAAGTATGATTCCCGGGTCGTTATGTCCCAACGAGGCTTGAATGGAAAATCGAATGACGGTTTGATGATTGATGTTTGAATATGACAGGAGTATGAGTGATTTTCTATCTCTACAAGTTAATCATGCAAAAACGATTAAAGAAAACTAAAAATAACGATTAAATGCAAACAAAGATAAGCAAGGAAAATAAGCTAGAACAAGCCCTTACAATCCTAATAAGCTAAACTAACCCTAAATAAGCAGAGATAATAAGCTAAAAAGCAACAATGAACCAACAGTATTAACAGTATTAACTAACGGTACTAACTTGGAGTTAGTACCGCTGGCTTTAAGTTAGTACCGCTAGCTTATATAAAACAAAATTGAAATAAGAAATAAGCAAATAAGCTAAAACAGATATTTAACTATTCCTAATAAGCACTTAGGCATGAGAATAAGCAACTAGAATAAACTAAATTGGCGAATAAGCTAAAAAGCTACAAACTGATAAACTCTTAAAATCACTTTGAAAAGGCGAATAAGCTTAAACAAACTCTACTAAAGACAGTAAACGAAAATGGGCTTAATCTACTCTAGAAAGCTAAGGAAATCTTAAATTAGCAGAAATAATAAGCTAATAAGCAATAATGAACCAACAGTACTAACTGTTTTAACTAACGGTACTAACTTGGAGTTAGTACCGCTGGCTTTAAGTTAGTACCGCTGGCTTTAAAATTCCCAAAGGAGAACTAGCAATACTAACTATGGGTTAGTACTGCTGGTTCCAAACAGTCCTTAAAGTTTTCAAAAGTCATTACAAGCTGATTTGATCCTAAGTTGTTAAAAACAGATTATCAAATAACAAAACAAGACACTTATAAGCAGATTTCAAACAATAATAAGCACTTAAATAAGCTGAATCAATCTAACAGTATTAACTAAACATACTACCAGTACTAACTAGGAAAGTTCCACAAATCATTTTTGAACTGAAATTTAAGCAGGATAAGCACTAAACAACATAACAAAGCATAAACATAAACAATAAATAAGTACTAATAAGCAAATCTACAGTAAATAAGATAAAGACTAAAAAGAAAGACTTACAACACCCTTGCTTAAACAGGGCTGCTTAAGCTTTTACAAGCTGTTCTACAAGCTCTAGCTTGTCAAAGACAAGCTAGTAGTGTCCATAAGCCCATCCATTTCTGGCTTATCATCCAAATTATAAGCTGTGGTATATTTACGAGTGATTTTTGTGCTTTTCTCTTAACTACTTAGCTTTTTCTTTCTTTAACTTGACAAAAATAGCTTATACACAAGCTCTTTTGAAAGCTTTTCAAACACAATTAAGCACTAGTGAGCAATTTAGAACTTGGAATTTGAAAATTGGAATTTAACTTAAAACCTCAACACTTCATTAAACTTGGAAATCAGTACAAAGTTGAAAGAAACAGTACAATAAGCTGTAAAATGACTTTAATTAAAAATGACAATTAAACTAAAAATAATCTAAGATCTACATGCCTTCAAGGCTTACAAATCGGCTCTATTTATAGCCGAAGTCTCTTCTTCTTGGACTTCAGCTTGTGTTTTCATTATGAGGGCTTCACAAGGTATTTTTGTTGTGTGAGGGACATGATAAAAGTAATCTCAGCCATTCAATCTTCTTGTGCTTCTTTTTGAGTCAATCTAGCCATTGAAATTACTTGAAAATGGTGAAGGATTGCCAACATGGCAATTATACAGCTGAGGGAAGATAGTGGAGGAGGGGGAGATGTCTTACCCAAGGGGTTGTAGAGGTTGCAGGGTAAAAGGGTGGGAAGACACCCGTGAGTTGTATCTGGGTTTTGTTGGGCGGGAAAAATGGTTTTGGGTAAGTTGGCAGCTTTGGCCCCTCATCTCATATATCTTTATTGATACAACTTTAGGGGTTTGGCAGAACTGGCCCCTAAAGTTATACTTCACCCAGTTTGCACTTTCAGCCCTTGTCTTCTTGTAATACAACTTGAGGTTTGGCAATTTTAGTCCCTCAAGTAGTATTTTCTTCATTTGGCGGGGTTGACTTTTTGGCTTGATTGACTCTTTGGCTTTGTCTTTTCACACTTATCCATCTCGTGCTCGGTTTTGTCTGTCTTTGGCTTTCTTTTTTTGTATTTTCTTCACTTGGTTGACTTTGACTTTGTCGGGGTTGACTTTCCTGTTGACTTTTTGACTTGGTTGACTTTTGGCTTCGATTTGACTTCGTCTTTTCACACTTTTCCATTCCGTGCTCGGTTTTGTCCGTTTTTAGCTTTGTTTTTGTCCTTTTCTTGAATATCCGTTTCCTGCACAATACAAATGCAAAACATACAAATACAATGTATTTTTGGTACGTTCTTAGTCATTTATGCTCGTTTTTAATGGAAAAAGGTATGTGTAATTAAGCACATACCAAAATCCCCCATACTAAGGCATTGCCGTGTCCTCACGCAATGTTATGAAGTAAACACTTAGGAAAACTAAGAATCTCGATCCCCCTCGACTAATTACCTTGAAAAGTAGCTAAGTGTTCGTCGAGGGAAATTAAAGAATCAATAGCTTCGACAAGTCCTGTTTTCACCACTTATATTTACACTAACTATCCCTAATATTTTTGTATTTTCCTTTTTCTTTTCTTAACTACCTGTTTGACTTCCTTTATTTTATCACACTGGGATCATAGAATGAGAAGCGCCCATAGAATAATCTATGGATGTCCGGTCGG
>BQNB010014259.1:44284-75501 GCA_026074375.1 Tanacetum coccineum
CAAAAGAACAAGTTTTTCAAGGATGTTAAACACTACTTTTGGGACGACCCCTATTTGTTCAAAATATGTGCGGATCAAGTGATCCGGCGGTGTGTCTCGGGCCAAGAAGCTATTGATATCCTCAAAACTTGCCATAGTGGACCCATCGGGGGACATTACGGTGCCAACTACACAGCTAAAAAGGTTTTTGACTCAGGATTTTATTGGCCCATAATTTACCGAGATGCCCATGACTTGGTCACCCGATGTGACACTTATCAGCGTCAAGGAAAAATTTCGCAACGTCGAACAAAATCACGCACAAATCAAGCACTCTACTTCTCTATTGGCGATTGATACCACTTGATAGGTCACTTGAATCTTGAATCAATCATATCAACATGTAAGATTAGAGAGAATGAGAGCAAGTGAAGGGAAAATTCAAATCTTATTATGGAAGGAAAATGAGAGTTGGTTACAAGAGCATCACCCTCTAATAAAGATTAGAGGGCTATTTATAGGCAATGGGAGGGAGGCTTCCCTTCCTTATTTTCCTAACTTGTCAATACTAGTCCCTAGACTTTGGATATTATGCTACTCCCTTCGTCTCAAAATTATTATCCACAGACAAGAAATACACAGTTTAAGAAAAATGCATTAATTACTGATTTGGTTTCTACGAAAGCACAAAAAAGACAGTTTTACCCTTTGATAATTAATTATTGTTTCTTTTATTTTTGTAAATATCAATTTGGACTAAGGGTAATATAGTAAACTTAAACAAACTTAACTATTATTTTTAGAAGTAGACAATAATTTTGGGACAGACAAAAATAGAAAGGTGGACAATAATTTTGGGACGGAGGTAGTATTTCTTACTTAAAGCATAATAAACCTTATTACAAGCTATATTAAACTAAACAAAATAAAGTCTAATAACAAAATATAATAAAACCACGTAATCGACATTTTCCATAAACCTAACAATCTCCCCCTAAGGGTCGATTATTCTGGGCGTTCCCTCCTTGGTCTAAGTGGTCTTAGAAAAACAATATATTCTTCAATTCCTAGGGAATGTAATGTTGTGCTATAAGATTAATCTTCTGTTGATTCGCTTTCGATTCTAGTTAATAATCATGCACTCTTTCCATTTCACTAAACTCCGTATGAACACTGTTAGAGACCATAGCAATCTGTATTAGATTTTAGGTAACTTGTTATTACGATCAGCCATATTTTGTTATTTCAATGTCATTCTTATTGAGGTTCTTATAATCTGGCTGGTATTGACACTATGCATTCATTAGCTCTTCTTGGCATAATCAATGTGTTAAAATTATTTTCATGACCTAATCTCCTAGTATGTTGATGTCTTGAGCGAGATTTAGAGTTTGAATTGATCTCTTTCCTTCAGGTCTTCCGGGTTCTTCTGGTCCTTAATGTAGAGATCTTCGCAATGAGGATTTCTTCCAGTTTTCAACACATATCTTACAATAGATTAAACTTCTGTTATACACTTCTTACCTATTGGGAAAAGTGTTCTTCAATATCATATCATTGAGACTATTGCTGGAAATTTATGAGTGAAAAAACTATCTTCTCAGGACCGAATTTCCGTTCTTCAAGTACAACAAGGTCTTGATTGAATCAGAGATAGGCTGGAGCTTCAGGATCTCTATGACAGCTTTAAATCATATGGTGTGATATTTCGTGGATGAGTGAGAGAGACAAGATTTTCTTTTTGTTTTCAAACATATGTCACTTTGAAGAAAATTCTTATTGATCAATGTGGATATGATGTTTCTCTTGAAGTAACTACATTTTGTTTAGCTCTCAACCGCCATCTTCTTCAACTTAGACTTCATAATTATCAAGATATCTCTTCCATGATGTCTTGTGCTTACTTCTTAGTTGGTATCTCATCATCTCGGAAGCATAAGAATCAGTCCAGAAATCAATCTCATCATCTTGTTCTTGTTTTACCTGAAGTAAAGACTTTGTTCCTTACATTAATTGTCAAACGATGACTCTCCTAGAAATACATATGCTTATACTTCGATGGTCTTTTCTGCCTTTTTTGCACTATTCTCACCTCTGGATGAGATCATCATGGGATCGTTCCTGATCTCTTGTAGGAACAACCGAAGATCTACAAGCGTTTGTGGTACCTGAAGTCTTCTCAACTTACTCTGAGAGCCAAACAGATTGCTATGTCTTGTTGTATGTAACAGAGGATCATCCTTCATAGCAATGGTACATATGATGTTGTTATTCTGGAAAGCAGGATGATTGAAATTGTTTTGGGACCGGGATGAACATGAAGAATATGACTGACATATAACTGCGTACAGATGCATCAAATAAAGAAGGAATAGCATTGTCAATTGCATTTTGAATCTGTGATGATATTTGTGCCTGCATACGCCCACGTTCTTGCAAGATAGCTTTAGAGATTAATCTTTCCGTCTCTTCTTTAGTCGTTTTCCTTTCTGAATACCCTCCGCCATGTACACATGTACTTGATCTCGAACTTGCGCATGAACTTCCTTCTTAACTTGTCCTTACTTTCTCTTTTCACCAACGAACGGTAGCGTTTTCATATGACATTCATGAAGATTATCAGCAAGTTGATCACTTGATGTCCATGGCATGAACCTTTTCTTGAGATGTGCAAATAAGTAACATTCGTCCTGTATTATCGAAAGTGGAAATCTTTTCTTTTGAATCGATTGGGTTTTGCCTTGATCAATGATAGAAGACGATTGGTTTTTGTTAACTTTGGTTCAGATGAACCTGATGATGATGTAGGATGAGTAACCGTCAATTGCTGGAGTTTCTTGGTATCCGAAAGATACGAGAGTAGAGAGATTCTAGTGTGATCTAGTTGGGTGAGGAATTGGTGAAATCCTAGTATCCTCTACATTTTCCTTTTTCAACCTTCTCTTTATTCCTAAAAACTTCATAGTTTTTTGTCTTCTTCATCATAACATTATTCAGGTGAACAATTGTTTGGTGTTTGGGGTAACATCTACCTTGAAGTATTTTATCTGGTTCCTCCTTCATGTCCTTTGCAGTCTTCTTCCTCCTTTTTGAACAATCTCTCCTCCGGACTTTTTTCACTCCTGGGCTCTTAACATTAGTGTCCGGACTGATGTGTCATCATGTAGGGGGTGAACTATCATCACATTTCAGGTATCTGCAACAAGCTTCTCAATCTCCTCAGCTGCCAAGTGCTCGTATACCAGTGCCACAATTTTCTCTTGCGTCTTGTTCTTACGACTTCTTGTGCTCAGCAAGATCACTTGAATCATGTTTGTAAATATTCTCATCATAGCTTTTTTGCTTGGAGGCATAGAACATTGTGGTGTTAGTCGTGCAGATGCCTTGGACGGTATTATAAAAAGGGTATCACAGTTGATCATTTTGGAACTTTGACTCAGCTGTATCCGTTAGCAGGGTCTAGGTGACTAGGGGTGCTAGGTGCTCCTACTGTTTTTTGCGTTCCAGTGGTAGACTAGACGGACTATGTCTGATTCAGAGGAACATCTAGCCCAAACACCTCTGCATACATCTTATAATGCTCCGTAAGCTTCATCTCATCCGTGATCATCCATGCTAATTAGAAACAGTCTTGAGTTCCATTGTAAATCCCAACACTTGTTTGTAAAATGGAACCATATCAGAGAATGATGTGGATGGCACAAACGAAGCATGATTGTTATCTTTTGTAATGTGGAATATTAAAGATTGTTCTGAAGTCATCTAGAGTAAGTGTAAGCTCTTTTCTATCCAACAAGAACTTGAGTCGATGCTTTGATCCGTCTTCTTTCAAAGTATGCCAGAACTGTGCCATATAAATCCAAGGTACAGATGCTGAAGCTGCAATGCTGAATCGTAACGGATGATTCTTAATAATATTCATTCAGAATCTTGACTCTGATGGAATTGCACATGCTCCAACTCAACTTTTGTTTGCATCCCATAAGTTCATATGCTTGTTTGGAGGACACAGTTTCATCTGGAAGAATAATCAGTGCATGTTGTTGTTGTTGTGCCAAGATGATATGAATGCATACAATTGCGGTGTTAGGAGCAAATAACTTCTTTGATATTTTTGTCTTTTTCCTCTCTGTCAGTTTCTTTATATGTTCTGGCTAATTCTTTTTGAAATTATTTTGATATTTTTTTTTCTCCTGTGCTCGTTCTTGCTTTTTTAGCACATGCATTACGCTTTATTCGACATTATTCTTTTTTTTACCATTTTTGTGGGTTCTGCATTTCTTTTTCGAAACACTTTTGATTTGCTTTTTCGCGTATAGATTTAGCTCTCGCTTTTGTTTATAGAATTATCCTCACCAGAAATTCTTTGTGACATGATACTCTCTCTAGAAGGATGAGATTTCTCTTTGATTTGAATCAGGACACAGTTATGTGAAAATTCACAGAGAAATCCTTCCAACTTCTTAAAATTGTTTTAGAAAGAGTATCATTTTGAACACAATAACAGATGTTGAGATTTTTTCAAAAATCCATGTGACAAAACTTTTCATGATGTTGATATATTGAAGAATAGTATTAGGAATAGTATATATTCCCAAATAGTGCTAGGAATAGTATTAGAAATAGTATTATGAATAGTATTAGGAATAATATATATTCTTAAATAGTGTTAGGAATAGTATTAGGAATAGTATTATGAATAGTATTAGGAATAGTATATATTCTCAAATAGTGCTAGGAAGAGTATTAGAAAGTAACACTATTGTTATATTCTTCTATAGTGTACCCTTTCACATGTAATTTGAAAGTCTCAGGAACCGAGCAAATGTTTAGCTTATAAATGAGAGATAAATAATAATAATTATGATTTATTATTTAAATATGTTTTGAAATTTATAGGCTACGCGGCAATTGTTTTTATGCGACGGTAAAAAGTCCAAATGTTAAAAAAAATTCGAACCGGACCCAAAATGTCAAAAGGTAACATAGACATTTAAAGTTTTGAAAATTGTCGGATGTTACAGAAAGATAGTCATATAATGACTGATGATGATCTTCGTAAATCATGGGTATGGGATCGAAGTGGCAGGATGATGAAGCGAATAGTAAATGCCTTCCCACATTAACTCCGCACAATCAACATGAATGTTATTGACAAAGCAGTATAACATTTGCATTATCTGCAACGGCGGTTGGTCCCATCTCGTAATGCGCGTAGTCAAGCACTTGGAGAATATCTTGCATAACGTCTGCCAAGGCTGTAGAAGACCAGATATCTTGAAATTAGAAACAGTCTTGAGTTCCATTGTAAATCCCAACACTTGTTTGTAGAATGGAACCATATCAGATAATGATGGTGGTGGCACAAACGAAGCATGATTGTTATCATTTGCTTGTGGAATATGAAAGATTGTTCTGAAGTCATCCAGCGTAAGTGTAAGCTCTTTTCTATCCAGCAAGAACTTGAGTCGATGCTTTGATCCGTCTTCTTTCAAAGTATGCCAGAACTGTGCCATATAAATCCAAGGTACATATGCTGAAGCTGCATGGCTGAATCGTAACGGATGATTCTTAATAATATTCATCAGAATCTTGCTCTCTGATGGACATTGCACATGCTCCAACTCAACCTTCTTGTTTGCATCCATAAGGTCATATCGCTTGTTGGAGACACAATTCATCTGGATGAACATCAGCTGTATGTTGTTGTTGTGCCATGATGATAACTGAATGAATACAATTGAGGTGTTAGGAAACAAATAATTCTTTTGACATTTTTGTCTTTTTTCCCTCTCTGTCTGAATTATATGTTTCTGCAATCTTTTTGAAACATATTTTTGATCCAGTTTTTTTTCACATTTGCTCGTTTTTGCTTTTTTCTAGCACATGACATACCTTTAATTCGAATAATTATTTTTATTTACCATTTTTGTGGTTTTGGCATTTCTTATTTCGTGAACAACACTTTATGATTTGCTTTATCGCGTATGGATTAGCTCTCTCTTTCTGTTTTTAGAATATCCTCACCAAATTCTTTGTGACAATGATACACTCTTCAAGAATGATGAAGATTTCTCTATTGATTTGAATCAAGACACTAATTATTAAAAAATTCTAGAAAAACCTTCAACTTCTTAAAATCGTTTTAAGAAAGAGTTTCCATTTTGACACAGGATAACAGATTTTGAGGAACTTTTTCAAAAATCATGTGACAACTTTCATGATTTTTATAATATTGCATAATTGTCATCACAAACCGATAACTGAATTGACACTAAGTCACACACTTCTCGTCCTCATACGTTCATATGCATAACACAGCCGTTAGGCCGGACATAACTTACGCCATAAAACAATTGAGATTTGGAAATTAACATATTCAAGTTATAAAACAACATTGATTCTTTTCACATTTGAAATTTATGAATCCTCAACCTGAATACAAACACATCTAATTCAATAATTGAATGGAACTAAAGTCACTCACTCCTCATTCTGTTCAATGCTAGAAAACCACGTCAAAAACCGTTACAACAATTACATAGTCCACTTAACAATTACGAACAGACATATATTAACCATAGATAGAATCAAGAGAATAACTGATGTTTCTTATGGCCAAAATTATTTCGAGATTATTCAGCACACATAGAACCTGTATCCGTTTGTTTTTCACAGACATTCACACAATAAGCATTACAATCATGAAGCAACAACATTATTACATATATAAAACACTTTCACAAAACCACAAACAATTAAACTGATTTTCACCATTTAACCTTTACTGAGCTTTTTGACTTTTGTTGTCTAACGAGTTTGACCAGTTGACCTTACCGATTTTTGACAATTAGACTTTTTACTGAGTTTAAAAAATAATGACTTTTGTTACCATACAACTCCAATATCAACTAATGTTTAAAAATCATTGACAGATTATAACATGTGCACACAAAGAACTAAACTCGGTAAAATAAAAGATTCGGTAATGTATACAAACTCGGTAAACCTCATCTTTACCGAGTTCAAACTCAGTAATCCCAAATTACTCAAGAACACCTAAGACATATATATGCACTTACGTTTGAGTAAGAAGTGAAATTACAATCGTAGTAAAATAATTAGATACGTAAAAACAGATTTCTACTCAAACTCGGTAAAAGGATTCGGTAAAAAAGAAAAGTAAAAAATGAAATTAAAATCCTTTATATAGCCACCGAAAACAGTTTGAAAATTGACATTTTCAGTCCCCATACTTAACTTTTACCGAAAACTTGTTGAAAAATTGTCACATTCAGTCCCTAGTCCCTGTACTTAGTATTTACCGAAAAACTTTGAAAAAATTACATACATTCATCCTTGTCACTAGCATTTCCAATTTTTTGTTTGTGAATTTAACACAAACTCCTCCCCCTTAAACATGAATTTTTTTCAAACACTCCCCCTTGAAAAAATAATTATGTAAAATTCAATCCCGAAATGAAAAAATTGTTACTTTTTCCAACTAAAACTCTCCCCCTCGAAAATTTAACATTATCCAAATTTAGAGTCATCTAAGAGAGTTTATTATCAAAAAGAGTTTGTGAATGAAAATAGGGTTAGAACTCTCCCTCCTTGGATCAGGAATTGTGTAATTTACAATGAAAAAGGTTTTATAAAAACTGTGGAATCATGAAACCAAAAGATTTTAATTCCTTTAAAATTATGTTTTTTAAATAAGAAAAAATTGTCAAATCTTTTGTTATTATTGAAATAATTAAGTACATGATTGTGATGTATGATCTTTTCACGAAGATAACATTTTCAGACTTCCCAACTGAGGTTGGGAGTCATACAACACAACGCGCAATCGATTAACTAATACTGCAAATCGTTCTTTATGGAAGCGCGCTTAGTAAATAGATCCGCTAGTTTGGTATTCTGTTCCGACAAAGTTAAATTTCCACAGTACCCCTCACAATGTGTCTTTAATAAAATGATACATAATGTCAATGTGCTTTGGTCTTAGAATGTAGGACTCTGGATGCATGAAGATACCAATGGCACTCTTGGAATCACAATACAACGAATCCGATTGTATTTAAATCCATAGTCAAGCAGTTGAGTACGCATCCATATCACTTGAGCACAACATGCAGACAATAAAACATATTCCGCTTCTACAGTAGACATCGCAGTACAATCTTGTTTCTTTGAACTCCAACTCACGAGCTTTCCACCTAAAAAATTGCAATCCTCCTGATGTCTTTTACAATCATCTTTACAACCGTGCATGGTCCATCTGAATGAGGCAATTAGTTCAAAACTAACCAAAATCCTTCGAATACCATAGGCCCATAGTCTTGTAGACAGTCTAGTACCCGGAAGATCTGTTTAACCTCTTTGAGGTGTTTGACCGTAGGTCATGCTTGATAACGTGCACATACAAAGTAGTAAAGGCTATGTCTGGTCGACTGGCTGTTAGATACATAAGCCCTCCTATCATACGACGATAAGTCATTTGATCAGTAGGAGTGCCTTGTAAATCAGCATCCAGTCTCTTTGTTGCCATATGTGTGCTCATAAAGACACATTCATCTAGACCATGTTTCTTTAACAACTCTATTGCATATTGTGACTGATCTTATGACAATAATTGCCCCCTAAGCGTTGGCGATTGATGAACTTGAAGTCCAAAGAAAGAACTTTAATTCACCCATACACATCTACAATTTCAAAATTGTTTTTCATTAAGTTTTGCAATCTTTTAGAAAAAACATGAATTTTTGATCCAAAAAATAATATCAACATATATTGAACAAGTTAATATGTCCCTTCCCCCGGCGTCAGTAAACAAAGTTTGGTTCAATTATAACCTTTATTGAACTCCGAGTTCAATTAGAAAAGAAGACAGTTTGTCAACCATGCACTGGTGCTTGCTTAAGACCGATATAGAGGCTTTTTGTCAACCTGAAGACCGTATTTGGAAATTTCAGAATCAATAAAACCCTTCAGGTTTGGCTAACATAAACTTCTTCTATTCAAAGGACCATGTTGAGAAAGCCGTATAGACATCCCATTTGAAAGATAGTGATATTCATATAGCATCAAAAGCATATGAACATATTCGAACAGCCACAGACGAGCACAGGAGCAAATGACTCCTCAAAATCCATGCCTTCTCTTGCTTATAACCTTAGCCACAAACGATATTTGTTCCGAACCACAATATTTATCTGCATCACACTTATCTTCCAAAGCCCATTTTAGAAAGCAATAACATTCTTTTCCTTCGGTCGTTGAACCAATTTCTCAAACTCTGAAGTCTTTCAAATTGATTCAACTCATCTTGCATTGACTCAATCCAACTATGATCGGCCATAGCTTCTTTGATGTTCTATTTGTTTCAATAGTGCTAACGGTTAATGCATACATGCAAACCTCAGAATGTAGTAGCCGTTGAACGAGTCATAACAAACAGTTTTGTATGGGTCAACAATAACTTTGTGCTGAGGATGATCTTTTGTCCAAATGTGAGTCGAGGGTTGTACTTGATGGAAATTCTGCAACATTTTATTGTTGTTCGAGATCGTATGTAGATGACGTCAATTTCCCATGATTCAAAGAATCCGATATGACCAAACTGTGTATTACCATCAAAATTAGAATCTTCTTGATTGAATTCATCAGACTCTTGTAAAGAGATTGGAGAAGTTTGTTCGTCAGATGTTGTGACAACAAGAGGACCACATGTGTGGTCTACAAGATTGAAGATGTAAAATGGTAATTTCTTCTTGAACGTGAGTCGTGTTTGTGCAGCGAAATTGATGGTAGAATCCGAAAATTTCTGTGCACAAAATAATCTTCAAACATTGGACCGAACAAATTATCCAAATCCTCTTTTAAGGAGTAATATCATTTAGTCATCTGATGAAGTTTTGATTATTAAATCGTTTAAGTTTCAGGTTCTACAACAATCGTGTTTCCAGAGCTATTGCTGACTCCAAAATCCTTATATGTGTTCGACTGTTAAAATTTCGAAAACCTCTTAATGTTTACGAATAAACCAATAAAAACCCCAAGTCTAACTTTAAGTTTTCATTTTCCCAAGATCATCACTGTTATTTGTCCGATAACACAATGACCAACATATACAATACTCAACATTTGCTTTCGTCCACGTAACAGTCTCATAAGGTGTTTTATTGTGTCGTGTTGATTGAATGACCGCTTTTGAGTAAAACATGCTGTAGCAACGCTTTCAGCCCCAAGAAATTCAAGTTAACCTGAAAAAAAATAAGCATTGTGCGAGCAGCCTCAAGCCAGAGTACGATTACGTCGTACTAATACTGCCATTTTGCTGAGTTGCTATCAAATGAAAATTGTTGCATAATACCTAACTTTTCCATAATAAGCTTGAGAGTTTCAATCTGTGAATTCAGTTCCATTATCATTCTGAATCTTGAAAACTATGCTTTGTAATTCAATTGATGCTTGAGCACTGAATTTCTTGATGATCTCTGGAGTTTCGTCTTTCAGAACGAAGAAAATAAACCCACGTTTAATCTAGAAAAAATCATCCACTAATCACAAGAATAATACTTCTTTCCATTAGACCGAAAAGCACTCTCCATGGACCGTACAAATCCTTATTAAGGTAATATCCAATTTGGAGTAATCACTTGGAATCAATTTAGGTGGATGAGAAGCTTTCTTTCTTCCGAATGGATACAATTGAGGTGTTAGGAAACAAATAATTCTTTTGATATTTTTGTCTTTTTCCTCTCTGTCTGTTTTTATATGTTTTGGCAATTCTTTTTTAACATATTTTTGATCAGTTTTTTTTCTCATGTGCTCGTTCTTGCTTTGTTGAAGTTCCTTTGGACATTAGACAAATGGGTGAAGAAGCAGCCATGTCTGAAATGGAGATAGTATATAAATTTGAATCGCGTCCGCCTGTGAGCAAATCATCTCCTTCCAGATTTCGAACATAACATGTTTTAGAACGAAAAGCCACTTCCAAATCTCCATCACAAAATTGTCCAACACTAAAGAGATTGTGTCCAAGACCTTCAACATAATATACATGACAAATAGTGATATTGCCATGTATATAATCACCATAGCCTGTAATAGCTGCAAAGTTGTCATTTCCAAAGCGAACGGTTCCCATGAACTTTTCAACGAAGTTTCTCAATAGTGAACGATCACCCGTCATATGCTTTGAACAACCACTGTCAACAACCCATAGAACGATCTGGACTACCTGCAACACAAGAAGAAACAACACATGGACAACTGGGCAATTTGACTATCCATCTCTTAACTGAAACCAGTGGTTTCGTATTCGAAGGATTAGTATGAGCATGTGGCTTTGTGTTAACAGGTGTCCACATAACATTTGGTTGTGATTCAAACCATTTTTGCCATAATCTACTTGTCCGAATCTTGTTTAGCATGAATGGGCTTAATGGTTTATCACGCATGTTTCTTTTCTTTTTCTTAAACGCACTAGAAACCTTATCTCTAGCTTTTGATGCACTTGCTTCATCAATCTTAGATTTGGAAGCTACAGAAGTAGTATCTAAAGTCTTAGATTGTGTCGCTTTCTCAGAAAACCTAGTCTTAGGAGCTACAAAAGTAGTTTCAGAAGATTTTGGTATCCTAGAATTAACAGAGAAGGTTCTACGAGCATTCGAACGCACATTCAATTTATGCTTAGCAACACATTTATCATGACAAGGAATAAGCACATTTTGCATACAAGAAACACATAACAAAGTTTTCGCTTTAGAAGCGTTTGCAACAGCAACATCAATTACATTCTCCTTGTTTGACACAACTTTAGCAAATGTATTATCTGTTTGCTTATTTTTCCTAACATAAACTGCTTCTTTCTTTGCTTCATTCTTAGAGACATCTAAGACACTGGTCTTGACATGTGAATCTCTACTCTTTGGTCTTTTAACACTAGATGTAGCATTCATTCTTGTAGAAGATAACACATTCTTAGTCTTGTTTTTTTGTGATTCTTGTTGTGTGACAACTCTGTACATTCCAGGGCTAATGACATTTGTGTTTTGATGTGTCCCTGTTTGTTTGTTATGTGAAGTCTGTAAAGTGACTGGTTTTGACTCAACATGGTTTTCTTTTGTTTTTAAAACAACCGTCTGCTTTTGAGAAGCATTTTTATTTAAGGGTGTGACACAAAGAAAAGATTGAGAACCATGTGTCTTGTCAAACTTAGTATTCACAGACTTACCATTTTCACCATTTTTCATTCTAGCTTTCAACTCAGATATGGTATCCAAAAGATTCTGATTCTCAGCACGAATAACACCATATGCATAAGTTTTCTCAGAGACATGAGCAATTAACTCATCCGTTTCCTTTTGAGTTTGAGACCGTGTCTTTTTGACTGAATAGAAAAGCTTTTTATATTCCATTTTGGCATTATCTTGTTTTTTTTATCAAAGATTGTACTTTAAAATCCAAAGACACGTTCTCATCCTCAAGTTTATGTATTCTAGAAATCCAAGAGAAATCAAGAGGTTTTGAGTTTTTATTCTTCGAAGAATCCCATTTATGTTTTTCTTTTTCATGTTGCAATTTTAACTCAAAATCAACACTTTGTTTTTCATATCTTTGAACATCTTTCTCAAAAATTTTTATTCTTGCTTTCAAACCCTCTTGAATCTCTAAAGATTTCTTTTTGACTTGTTCAAGTTCATCATGTAAGGACTTATCAACACATTCATGGTTTAAAAAATACACATAGCTCAATATCATGTTTGAGTGATGCTTCCAAAAGTTGATATTTCAACAAATTATTTTGCCTTTTAATCTCATGAAGATAAACATCATTTTGCTCAAACGCATCTTTCATTTCTTTTATATCCCTTTGAAATAGATTCTGAAAGCCATCAAAGTAATCCAGTAATTCATTAAGAAGTGGTTTAACTTGATCTCGACAAAAATCATTAAGAGCTATCTCTTCCTTTGATGTATAAAACATGCTTGCCCTTTTACTGTTCTGTTTTATCAACAGAAACAACTTTTCAAATCCAACTTTTATATTGAATAATTCATTGATCAAAGGTAACTCACTTGGCATTGTTTTTGTTTCCAGAATCTTAACAAAGGGAATATAAGAAGATGAAGAACATGTTTGTTCAACGAATGATTCTTTTTGAGGAACAAAGTCATTATAAAGTGCATTTAATTTTTTGTAATCAATTGTCCAACAATTTTTTTTGTTCGCAACATCAATTGGATCATTCATTTTTTGTTGACTTTTGAAAGCATCCTCTAGAGTTTCCTCAGCATCTCTAACATTCAAAGGAATTTCTATATTACCCGTCCTAGATGCAACATATAACTTTGGACATTCTGAAATTGCTTGTCTGAGTGTATAAGGATTCGGATACCCCAAACCATGTTTTAATTGTTGATCATAAACAGACAATGGTTTTGGACCGAGCATAAACATTGCTTGTAAAGAATTACCAATTTTCAAAAACAAATCAACATTCTTTTTCAGTTTTTCCTCAAGATCAAGAATAGTATCATGATACTTATCCTCGTTTTCACTCATTTTTCTTTTTAAAATTAAATGTGATTGTTGTAATTCCTCATTTTTCTGTTTGAAATGTTTGACCTCTTGACTCAACTTATCTCGTTGTTTTTCGAGATCTCGAATAATATCTCGATCACGATACAATTGAGACTCAGCTTGTTTTTGAACACGTTTTGCCCTTTCATCAGCTTCAAGAAATTCTTTTAGATAATTGTTATCCTTGGTTATGTTTTCCAAAACCCGATTCCTTTCCTTATACATCTCAATCTGACTGGTCAAAGTCATATTTTGTTGTTGGACCTTTTGAGCAAATCTTTGTTGTTTTGCAGCTTCATCATATGCATTCCTAGCAAGTGTTTCTAATGCACACAGATCATAAACATGTGTATCTTTTTCAACACTGCCACTATTAACATTTCCTTTGACAGAATCAAATTGAATATTGCTATTAATTTGATCATCATCAATGGTACTGTTAATAATTTTAGTATGAGTTGGATACATTTGTTCATCATTCTCATTGATGGATGAAGATTGTACCTCACTTACAAATGCAGACTCATAGCTTGGCTCATCATCAGAATTTTGATCAGCTGGTTGAATTCTGGCCATTAAGCATATGTTTGCACTAAGTTCTTCAATTTCTTCCATCCTTGAAGCATCAGCAAAGAGAAAATCATTCTGCTCATCGGTAAGAATTACACCGGCTTCATCCTGTTTTGCCAACAACATTTGCTCCATGAAATACTTCGAATCACGAACCCTTGGCTTGGGACAATTCCTAGCATAATGTCCTTTTCCACCGCAGTTATAGCATTGACCCGTTGAAGTATTGCCTGGAGTCGGAGTTCGAACAATCCTTTGAACATTTGCAGTCTCATTTGTAGCATTCATTCCCTCAACAACTTCTTCTTGAACATAAGCTCGTCTATTATTTCTTCCAACATTACCAGAATTTCTGCTTTGAATATTCACCCTGTCACCTTGAACGACTGCTTGATTTCTGGTATTAGACGAAGCACGAAGACGATTGTTTGTTGGATTAGAGAAATTTTGAGTAATGGCTTTGGCAAGTAACAACATAGCAGATGCTAGGGGATCTTCAGAATGGTTGTGAACATCATCCTGCTCATACTCTTCATCATAATCAACTACAGATGAAGGATGTGTCACATAATAAGAAGAGGTGTTTCTGGAAGATGAACCCGTGTGTGCTACTAGAGCCAAAGGATCATGAGACTTTTCTAACTTCTTTGCCCTTGAAGCATTAACCAATTTCTCAAATTGCGAAAGATAATCAAAAAGATCATCGAACGAATCAACTGTCAATCGCTTAGCCAAACCATATTTCAACCATTCCGGTTGCAAACTATTCAGAAACTTCAGAAAACATTTTCACAAATTAACTTAATTAACTTAAGACTTATATTTAGTTGGCTAGACCAGATGTGTCACTCAAATGATCCAGTTAACTTAATATATAAAGCTTATTTTGTTTATCAATTTACGAAAGTGGATTTCTCGACACAAACGATAAAGACCATAGACAAATCTTTAAAACCATATAGATCATAACGGGTATTTCGTCCTTGGCCGTCTTACAAGAATCTACAGAATTGTAAATCTCATTAGGAATAGAAAGCAGAATCATATTTGAGAGTTCCATTTCCACATCATAGTACAATAAGTCATCTCCTTGAAGATCCTCTTCTTCTTGCAACCTTGGTATTATTGAACCTGTAGGTGTGATGTTCTTAAACACATAAGGGCCATCTTCTAGTGCTTTGAGAAGCCACTTCTGGTTTTCCCTCTTGCGATTAAGAAATCGTTTGAATCTACTCGCCCAAGGTATGTAACTACCCCTTTCAAGCATGGGTAGCCTAGTCTCAGAACCGGCTTCAGCAAGGGATTGTTGGTATGTTTTGGATGTCGACATGTCTTAAGATTCAAAGATTGAATCTTTTTAGACGAATATGAGTGAGATTTATGAGAAAATGTCGAAACTCGATAATAGTAGTCAAATCCGGTAAACACGTTCACGACAACAATATCTGGAAAACGAATATCCTCTCGAACATTACAAACTATCAAACTCGGAAATCTTCAAATAATAAACTCGGTAAACTACAAACTACTCAAATTCGGTAACACTATTCACTATAAACTCAGTAAGCCTAAATTGTTAAAGATCCAACCAGTTATGAATTATTAATCACCACAACTTCGATGAAACCGAATTTTATGATGACTAGATAATCCAAGTGTTCTAAAAACTTAAATTCGATGAAACCGAATTTGATTGCCGAGTTTAGTAAATCTTGAAAACCCGATATTTAACACTTCAAAACACGATAAAACCATGAAATGAAAGTGTAGAATGACTTGTAAGCTATATTACCGGAGTTTCTACTAGTAAAATTCCCTATATCACAAATTCGATGGAACCGAATTTGTGAACTTAACAAACTCGATAAAACCGAGTTTAATATTGAATTCCTAATAAACGATTTTTGATAGAACCAAAAGATCAAATATATCTATTACACTGATATTTCGTACTAAAATTGCTAAATTTACAAGAAAAAGTCTTCCAAAACTCAAAACCACTCTACCGAGAATACAAAGCTTCAACCAAAAATCAGAACCACACTTTCAAGAATGAAATGAACACTTCCGAGAACACTCATGTCCAAAAACATCGAAATCACAACAAAAATCAATTCTCGAAACCTCAATACACCAACCGAAATGGAAACCACACTTCTTGATTCCTCGGTCGACAAAAATCATGCATAAATCAACACTCTGACTACTTCTCTAATGGTGATTGATTACCACTTGATAGGTCCACATGAATCTTGAATCAATCAATATCACCATGTAAAATAGAGAAATGAGGCAAAGTAAAGGGAAAATTAAAATCTTATTAAGGAGGGAAAATGAGATTAATTACAAGGCATCACCCTCTAATGAAAGATAAAGAGGGCTATTTATAGGCAATAGGGAGTGAGGGTGCATCCCTCTTTATTTTCCTAACTTGTCAATACTAGTCCCTAGACTTTGGTTATTATACTAGGAATTGTCCCAAGCCAAGGGTTCGTGATTCGAAGTATTTCAAGGAGCAAATGTTGTTGGCAAAACAGGATGAAGCCGGTGTAATTCTTACCAATGAGCAGAATGATTTTCTCTTTGCTGATGCTTCAAGGATGGAAGAAATTGAAGAACTTAGTGCAAACATATGCTTAATGGCCAGAATTCAACCAGCTGATCAAAATTCTGATGATGAGCCAAGCTATGAGTCTGCATTTATAAGTGAGGTACAATCTTCATCCATCAATGAGAATGATGAACAAATGTATCCAACTCATCTAAATTATTAAACAATAACAATTATGATGATCAAATTTAATAGCAATATTCAATTGATTTCTGTCAAAGGAATGATAATATTGGCAGTGTTGGAAAAAGATACACATGTTATGATCTGTGTGCATTAGAAACACTTGCTAGGAATGCATATGATGAAGCTGCAAAACAACAAAGATTTGCTCAAAAGGTCCAACAACAAAATATGACTTTGACCAGTCAGATTGAGATGTATAAGGAAAGGAATCGGGTTTTGGAAAACATAACCAAGGATAACAATTATCTAAAAGAATTTCTTGAAGCTGATGAAAGGGCAAAACGTGTTCAAAAACAAGCTGAGTCTCAATTGTATCGTGATCGAGATATTATTCGAGATCTCGAAAAACAACGAGATAAGTTGAGTCAAGAGGTCAAACATTTCAAACAGAAAAATGAGGAATTACAACAATCACATTTAATTTTAAAAAGAAAAATGAGTGAAAACGAGGATAAGTATCATGATACTATTCTTGATCTTGAGGAAAAACTGAAAAAGAATGTTGATTTGTTTTTGAAAATTGGTAATTCTTTACAAGCAATGTTTATGCTCGGTCCAAAACCATTGTCTGTTTATGATCAACAATTAAGAAACCATGGTGTTTTAGGGGTATTCCGAACCTTTATACACTCAGACAAGCAATTTCAAAATGTCCAAACTTATATGTTGCATCTAGGACAATACTATAGAAATTCCTTTGAATGTTAGAGATTCTGAGGAAACTCTAGAGGATGCTTTCAAAAGTCAACAGAAAATGAATGAAAAAATGAATGATCCAATTGCTGTTGCGAACAAACAAAATTGTTGGACAATTGATTACAAACACAATACAAATGCGCTTTAAATAAATTTGTTTTTCAAAAAGAATCAATTCGTTGAACAAACATGTCTTTCATCTTCTTATATTCCATTTATTAAGATTCTGGAAAACAAAAAGAACAATTCCAAGTGAGGTGTTAGCCTTTTGATCAATGAATTATATCAATATAAGAAGTTGGAATTTGAAAAATTGTTTCTGTTGATAAAACAGAACAGTAAAAGGGCAAGCATGTTTTATACATCAAAGGAAGAGATAACTCTTAATGATTTTTGTCGAGATCAAGTTAAACCACTTCTTAATGAATTACTGGATTACTTTGATGGCTTTCAGAATCTATTTCAAAGGGATATAAAAGAAATGAAAGATCTGATTGATGCAAAATGATGTTTATCCTTGATGAATTAACAGGCAAAATGATTTGTTGAAAGATCAACTTTTGGAAGCATCACTCAAGACATGATATTAGAGCTATGTGTGTTGTTTAAACCATGAATGTTTTGATAAGTCCTATACATATGAATTTGAACAGTCAAAAAAGAAACTTTAGAGATACACGAGGGTTTGCAAACAAGAATAAAAATTCTTGAAGAAATATATGTTCAAGAATGTAAAAAAACCCAAAGTGAAGATTTTGAGTTAAAATAGGCAACAAGAAAAAAAAAACATAAATGGGATTCTTCAAAGAATAAAAACATTCAAAACCTCTTGATATCTCTTGGATTTCTAAATACAGAACTTGAGGATGAGAATAGCGTCTTTTGATTTTAAAGTACAACTTTGATAAAAGAACGAGATAATTGCCCAAAAAGGAATATAAAAGCTTTTCGATTCAAATCAAAAAGATACGTTCTCAAACTCAATAGGAAAGTATGAGTTAATTGCTCCTGTCTCCTAAGAAAACATTAATGCATATGGTGCTATTCTGCTGAGAATCAGAATCTTTTAGATACCTATATCTGAGTGAAAGCTAGATGAAAAATGTGAAAATGTAAGTCCTGTGATACTAAGTTTTGACAAAGACACATTGGTTCTTAATCTTTCTTTGTGTCATACCCATAAATAAAAATTCTTCCAAAAAGCAGAGAACGGATTGTTTTAAAAACAAAAGAAAACCATGTTGATTCAAAACCAGTCACTCTACAGACTTCACATAACAAACAAACAGGGACACATCAAAACACAAATGTCATTAGCCCTGGAATGTACAGAGTTGTCACACAACAAGAATCACAAACAAACAAGGCTAAGAATGTGTTATCTTCTACAAGAATGAATGCTACAATCATAGTGTTAAAAGTACAAAGAGTAGAGATTCCACATGTCAAGAGACGTAAGAAGGAACAGCAAGAAGAAGTGTCCAGAGTCTTAGATGTCTCAAAGATGAAGCAAAAATAAAGAAGCAGTTTATGTTAGTGAAAAATCAGCAAACAGATAAAACATTTTGCTAAAGTTGTGTCCAAACAAGGATAATGAAATTGATGTTGCTGTTAGCAAACGCTTCAAAAGCAAAAACTTAAAACTTTGTTTTATTTGTTTCCTTGTAATGCAAAATGTGGGCTTATTCCTTGTCATGGAAAAATTGTTCCCCGCTAAGTCATAAATTGAAGTGCGTTCGAATGCACGATAACCTTCTCTGTTAATTCTAGGATACCAAAATCTTCTGAAACTACTTTTGAAGCTCCCTAAGACTATAGTGTTTTTCTGAGAAAGCTGACACAATCTAAGACTTTAGATAACTACTATCTAACTGTAGCTTCAAATCTAAGATTTGATGAAGCCAAGTGCAATCAAAAGCTAGAGATAGGTTTCTAGTGCGTTTAAGAAAAAGAAAAGTAACATGCGTGATAAACCATTAAGCCCATTCATGCTAAAACAAGATTAGGAACAATTAGATTAAGGCAAAATGGTATTGAAATCACAAACAAATGTTAATGTGGACACCTTTTAACACAAAGCACAGCATGCTCATGAACAAATCCTTCGAATACAAAAACCACTGGTTTCAGTAAGAGATGGATAATCAAATATGCCCAGTGTCCATGTGTTGTTCTTCTTGAGTTGGTAGGTAGTCCAGGTCGTTCTAATTGGGTTGATTTACCCAGTGGTTTTCAAGAGCATATATGGACGATGAACGGTCACTATGAATAAACATCTTTGAAAAGTTCATGGGAACAGATCACTATTGAAAATGACAACTTTTGCAGCTATTAACAAGCTCCTGGAGATTAATACATGGCAAACTCACTAATTTGTCCATATATATTATGTTGAAGGCTTGGACACAAACTCTTTAGTGTTTGGACATTTTGTGATGGAGAATTTGGAAGTGGCTTTTTCGTTCTAATACATGTTATGTTCGAAATCTGGAAGGAGATTCATTTGCTCACAAGGGGGACGCTATTTAAATATATTTACAATCTTCCATTTCAAACATGGTGCTTCTTCACCCATTTGTTCTAATGTCTAAGCAACTTCATCAACAAAGTCATAGTATATGGCATCGACGACTGTCACATCTTAATTTTGGCACCAAAAGCGGATCTTACCAAACTTGACTTGGTTGACGGTTTACCAAAGTTCAAATATGAAAAAGATCATCTTTGTTCTGCTTGTGAAAGAGGAAAAAGCAAGAAAGCTTCTCATCCACCAAAATTAATTCCAAGTGATTACTCCCAAATTGAAATTACTTCATATGGATTTTGTGAGCGGGTCCAATAAGAGTCGAGCTTACGGACAATTGGAAAGAAGTATATTCTTGTTGATATGAATGATTTCTCTAATTCATGAGGGTTTATTTTCTTCGTTCGAAAGACGAAACTCCAGAGATCATCAAGAAATTCATTGCTCAATCTCAATTGGATTACAAAGCCAAAGTTTGCAAGATTCGGACTGATAATGGCACTGAATTCAAGAATGCAACTCTCAAAGCTTAATTCTGAAAAGCAAGGTATTAGGCAACAATTTTCAATGCTCACACACCTCAGCAAAATGAGGTAGTATGAACTACGTAATCGTACACCTGGTTAGGCTACACGCAAAACATTGCTTCTTTATTCGAGGTACCTGAATTTCTTTGGCTGAAGCCTTTGCTACAAGCATGTTTTACTCAAAAACCGTCAATCATCCACAACACGACACAATAAAACACCTCATGAGCTGTTACTGACGAAAGCCAAATGTTGAGATATTTTTCATATGTTTTGCTCATTGTGTAATCCGACAAATGATCGTGATGATCTTTAGAAAAATGAAACCTAAAATCAGACATTGGGGTTTTTTATTGGTTATTCAGAAACATCAAGAGGTTTTCCCGAATCTATAATAAAACTGTCGCACGTCCAAAAGGTATTATGGAGACTAATCATGTCAAGTTTTTGATTGGCTTAACAGCAATAGCGTACTGAAACAAGATTGTTTAGAACCTTAACTTCAAAACGATTTAATAATCAAAATACATCATATGACTTAATGAATACTCCTTCACAACGAGGCTTTTGGAAATTTTTCGTCCAATGTTTGTAAGATTATATGTTTTGAGTAGAAATCTTCTGATACACCCATCATTCCTGCTGCACAACCGACTCATGATCAAGAAGACTCACCTCAACATCCGTCAATCATTGTGTCACACACTAGGCTCCTCGATGTATTGTCAAAACATCTGACGAACAAACTTCTCCAATACTCTTACAAGAGTCTGATGAATTCAAACAAGAAGATTACTGCTAATTTTTGATGGTAATTTACACATTTTGTTCCGATATGAATTCTCTTAATCAGAGGAAAATGGTCAATCTACATGAAATCTGGTGGAACCATCAAATGTGGCAAATTTCCATCAAGTTACAACCCTCGACTCACATTTGGATAAAATATCATGCCTCTAGACCAAGTTATTGGTGACACCATCCAAACCTGTATGACTCGTCAACGGCTACAAACTGATAACGAGGTTCGCATGTATGCATTACTTAACCGATAGCACTATTACCAAGAACATCAAGAAGCTATTGCCCGATCATAGTTGCGATTGATTCCATGCAAGATTAGTTAAATCAATTTGAAAGACTTCATGTTGGGAATTGGTGTCCACGACCGAAGAAAGATTGTTTATTGCTCACAAATGCTTTGGCGATAGAAATAAGTATGAAGCAGATATATTGTGGTTTGGAACAAAACCATCTTGTAGTCAAAAGGATTATAAGCAAGAAGAAGCATTGATTTGAGAGCAATTGCTCCTGTTGCTCGCTTTGAGCTGGTCGGATGTTCATTGCATTTTGTTGCTCATATTAATATCACTATCTTTTAAATGGAGTCAAAAAAAAACGTCTTTTCTTAATGAGGTCCCTTTGAAAGAAAAAGTTTATGTCAGCCAACCTAGAATGGTTTAGTATTGATTTCTGAATTTTCCAAATCACGTCTACAGGTTGAAAACAGCTCTATAACGGTCTTAAGCAAGCACCTCGTCTAAAGGTATGATAAACTGTCTTCTTTTTCTAATTGAACACGGGTTCAAATAAAGGTATAATAGACCGAAAAAAAAAAAGGAAAAAAAAAGAAAAAAGATTTCCAACTTTGTTTACTAGACTACACGGGTGGTAGACATATTACTTTGTGTTCAAGTATATGTTGATAATTATTTTTTGGATCAACAAATCGTAGATTTATCAAAAAGATTTGCAAACTTAATGAAAAACATTTTGAAATGTCCGATAGATGGGTGAAATAAAGTTCATTCTTGACTTATATTCAAGTTCATCAATCTCCCCGAGGCATATTCATAAGTCAGTTCACAATATGCAATAGATTTTTAAAGAAACATGGTCTAGATGAATGTTTCTCCATGACACACCAATGGGCAACCAGAGAGAAGGATGCTTGATTACAAGGAGCACTGTCCTACTAATCAAATGACTTATCGTCGTATGATAGGAGGCTAATAACTAACAGCCAGTCAGACAGACATAGACCTTTGCTCTTATTGTATGTCAACGTTATCAAGCATGACCTACGTCAAACACCTCAACGAGGTCAAATGGATCTTCCGGTAACTAAAGCCAGTCGCTATAACCCTGGTGGTCAATGTATCCAAAAGGATTCTGGTTTTTGAACAAATTGCTAAACATATGCGGACTCATTGCAGGATGTAAAATTATTGTAAAAAAGCACATCAGGAGGAAAAAAAAAAAAAAAAAAATTATTGTAATTTTAAGGTGGAAAAGCTCGGAGAAGAGTTCAATGAAACAAGCTTGTACTGCGATGTCTACCTGCAGAAGCTGAATATGTTTTCATATGCCTGCATGTTGTGCTCTAGTGATATGGATGCGAAACACAATTGTCTTGAACTATGGATTTAAATACAATCGGATTCCGATGTATTATGATTCCAAGAGTGCCATTGCTATTTTATGCAATCCAATCCAACATTCTAAGACAAAGCACATTGACATCCGGTATCATTTTATTAAAGAACACGTTGAGAGGGGTACTTGTTGGTAAATATATACTTTTGTCTAACGAATACCATCAACGGATCTAATTTACTAAGGCGCTTCAAAGAACCTTTGAGTATCTAGTTTCATCGCATGGTATGAGATGTATAGACTCCATCCAACACATGGAAAGTTTGAACAAAGGATCTTCGTTAAAAGGATCATAACATCACAATCATGTACATAAATATTTCAAAACAAAAGAAAAATTGAAAATTTTAAAAACAAAAAATAAAAATTTAAAAGAATTTACAAACTTTTGTTTTCATCATTCCAAGTTCTTCATATTAGAAAACCTTTAAACATTGCAAAATACGAATCATGATCCAAGGGGAGTTCTTACAAGTTACATTCAACAAACATCTGTTTTATAATAAACTCTCAATGATGGAAACTAAATTTGAATGTTTATAATTTTCTAGGGGTAGTATAGGTTGAAAAAGTAACAATTTATTTCAATTTTCGCACTATGAATTTTATAAAAATGTAATTTCAAGAAGAGTGTTTGAAAAGATTCATTGTTTAAGGGGGAGTTTGTGTAAATTCACAAACAAAAAAATTGGAAATGCTAAAGTACAAGGACTGAATGTGTAAATTTTTCAACTGTTTTCGGTAAAAGTTAAGTACAGGGACTGAAAATGTCAATTTTCCAAACTGTTTTTGATGGCTATATAAAGGTTAATGGTGAAAATCAGTTTAATTGTTTGTGGTTTTGTGAAAATGTTTTGTATATGAAATAATGTTGTTGCTTCATGATTAATGCCATATTGGTGTGAATGTCCTGTGTAACAACAAAACGATCAGTTTTCTAGTGTGCAGAAAATTTTGACAAATAATTTTGGCAAGAACAAGTTTTCATGAATTCAATGGCTATGATCATATAGTCTATTCGTAATTGTTTAAAGTGACCTAAGTCATGTCCGGTTTACGACCATTTCCTCTTGCATTGAACAAATTGAGGAATGAGTGGCTTAGTGTCCATCTCCATATATTGAATAGAATGTTTTTATTCATGTTTAGGCTTCATAAACAAATACGAAAAGAATCAAAGTTTTTAATAACTCTGAAATGTTAATTTCAAATCTCAATTTGTTACAAGTGGACTAAAGTCATGTCATGCTATGGCCCATTACCTGCAAAAGGAACGGAATAAGAGTGAGTGACTTTAGTGTCGCATTTCAGTTGTGGGTATGTAGTGATTACAATTTTCAATATATATCAACAACATGAAAAGTTTTGTCACATGTTTTTGAAAAAGTTTTCTCAAAAACTTGTTATTGTGACAAATGATAAAAAAAAAAACCCTCTTTCTTAAAACAATTTTAAGAAAAGAAGGATTTTCTCTTTAAATTTTCATAACCTGTAGTCTTGATTCAAATCAAAAGAGAAATCTTCAGATCATCCTTCTAGAGAGAATCATGTCCCCAAGAAATTTCTGGTAGGATATTCTAAGAAAAACAAAAAGAGAGAGCTAAATCCATACGCGCAAAAGCAAATCAAAAGTGTGTTCGAAAAGAGATGCCAAATAACGACACAAAAATGGTAAATAAAAAGAATAATTTGAATAAAGTGTATGGCATGTGCTAGAAAAAGAAAGAACGAGCACATGAGGAAAAAACTGATCAAAAATATGTTCAAAAAGAATTGCCAGAACATATAAAAACAGACAGAGAGGAAAAAAAATGTTAAAAGAATATTTGTTTTCCTAACACCTCAATTGAATTCATTCAGTTATCATCAATGGCACAACAACAACATCAGCTGATGTTTCATCCAGATGAATGTTGTCCACAAACAAGCTATATGACATATTCAAGACGTGATCGAGATGCTAATCACAAACTTCAAGATGATGATATTACGAAGTAATATCTTCAATTCAGAAGAAGAACAAGAACAATGTTGGGATGCGAAAACCAACATGGATGATCAACAGATGAGATGAAGCTTACGGAGCATTATAAGGATGTATGCAAAGGTTTTGGGCTAGATGTTCCACTGAGGTGCTGTTTTGTTTATTAGAGCTAAGAATCTGAATCACTATTCGGCACATCTGAATCTGAATCTGATGCGCAAATGTCTGAATCTGAATGAAATGATATTGTTTGTTTTTTACTTTTTAAATGTCTGAACGATAAAAGCACAAATCAGTTTATTCTTACGAAACATAAACATGTTTAAAAATTATATAGAGCATTTTAGTCATAAAATTAACATAGTTGTGCAACGTGAGAATAAAATGTCTTAGAAAACATTCAAATTTTTGTGTCGCAATTTATTCTCATAAAGTAGTCATCTATTGTACTCTCATGTGGTTAAACATCTTCATCATTTTACAAATTGTTACTATCATTAACTTTACAATCATAAGACTGCGAAAAATAAAATTTCATAGTATGCTTAACATTGTCAATTAACAATTAAAAATACTTTTTTTGAACGGCAATTAAAATACTTTTTAGTGAAAAATTTAAGCTCGCGTGAAAATTACACGAGCCACAATTTAATTTCACAAACTAATTATATATTACTATTGTTTGAAAAACTTTTAAATGTTAAAGCATCATCATCATTAGTATTTTGAACATTATTTATCTAACAAAGAAAACAATTAATTTTCTCTAACGTAATATCAATATTAAAAGAAGAGTAAAAAAAATATCTCACAAAACAAATAGTGAAAAAACAAAGAAAAAAAACTAAAGAAAAAAGAGAGTAAAGAGTGAAGAGGCATTCAGAGGCATCAAGACCCCCCATCCACATCTAGTTGGTTAAGATGTTTCAGCCTCTGACCATGTCTGAATGAAAGAAAAAAAATAAACGCTCTTAATGAGCCAAATGTCTGAGCGCGTCTGAATGAGTCAGATTAAGAGGCTATTAAGAGGTTTTTTATGAAAAACAAACACCGCCTGACTCAGTCACAGCCGACTGAGTCTACCCAGGGAACGTATAGGACACCTAGCGCCCCTAGGTCACCTAACCTTGCTATGGAGACAGCTGAGTCAAGTGTTCCAAAATGATCAACTGTGATCCGTTTTCGATTACCGTCAAGGCAATCTGCACAACGTAAACACCACCTGTTCCAGTGCCATCAACAAAAAAAGATGATGAGATGATTTTACAAAGAACATGATACTAGTAAGTCTTAGAGCTGAGCACAAGAGTCTATGAGAAACAAGAAGCAATAGAAAATGTGGACTTGTATACGAACACTTGGCAGCTGAGGATATAAGGAAGCTGTTGAGATCCTAGAGAATGTATGAAGATTAGTTTCACCCCCTAGGCATGATGACACATCTAGTCCCCGTCCCGTCACTAGTATATAGCCCAGAGTGATAAGGAAATCCAGAGGTGGAGAGTTATTCAAGAAAAGGAGGAATAGACTACAAAGGACACAAAAACGGAGGTGTAACCAGATAAAGATACACCAATTGGTATAGTGTTAGCCACCATATTGGTTCCACCTGTAAATGTTGAAGAAGAATAAAATGAAATAACTGATGAAGTGTTTGAATTAGGTAAAGGTTTAAAGGGAAGAATGTAGAGGAGACCTAGGATTCACCAATTCCCTCACCAAACTAGATCACCTAGTGAATCTCTCTACTCTCGTATCTTCGTGATACCGAGAAACTCCAAGAATTGACATTACACAACCTACACGCATCATCAGTTCATACTGAACCAAAGTTAACAAAAACCAATCGGCTCTATCATTGATCAGGCAATACTCAATCGATCAAAAGATACAAGAGTTTCTTTCATGAAATAACAGGGACGATATGGTTACTAATTGCAAATCAATCAAAGCAAAGGGTTCATGCCATGGACATTAAGTGATCAACTTGCTGATAATCTTCATGATGTCATGATGGAAACGCTACCCTCGTTGCTTGTAGATCTTCTGCCGTTCGCACAAGAGATCAGGACGATCCTCATGATGAACTCCCATAACCTGAGGGGAGAATAGAGCAAAAAGGCCATTAAGACATCGAAGTATTACGCATATTTCATCTGGAGAGTCATCGTCTGGATAAGTAATAAGAGGACCAGTCCTTCTACTTCAGGTAATCAAGAACAGAGATGCAATAATTTGATTGTGGACTGAGTTCTTATGCTTCCTGATGATGATGAAATTCCAACTAAACAAGTAACACAAACATCATTGGAAGAGCTAAAGATTGCATAGTGTCCCTATAACCAAGCCAGATTAACAAGAACCAAAATAAGTAATGACATTTAAGACATGAAACTTCTTCTGATCGTGAATAACAATGCACCTGACTAGCCCAATACATGATATGCTATGGTCTCTATCATTGTACATCAGGAGTTTAGAGTGATATGGGAAAGAGTGCAACGAATTTTCAAACTTGGAACGAAAGCATATCAACAGAAGATTAATCTTACTGCACCAACAATTACATTCCCAGGAATTGAAGAATATGATGTGTTTTTTGTTGTCTATAGCCCGTACAATCGAAATCTTTAACACTAATAGCAAGAAAGAGAAAAGGGTGATAGACATTCAAAGGATACATAAGTTTTGTGATGCAAACACTATGAAGAACACTTGAAAGGACAAAAGAGTTATTATAATGATGTCAAGTATGTCTTATGTGCAAAAGAACTCACAAATGATGAAGTTGAGTTCTTAAGTTGTTTGAGAGAAGATGTATTGGAAAGTTCGATTGAATTAGCGAGATCAAATGATAAGATGGGGAGATGTACGTGAATGGAAGACCACTTGGACTAAGGAGGGAACGCGCCTAGAATAAACGCGAGAACCCTTAGGGAGATTGTTAGGTTTATGGAAAAGTGTCGATTATGTGGTTTTATTATATTTTGTTATTAGACTTTATTTGTTATAGTTTAATAAGCTTGAAATAAGGTTTATTATGCTATAAGTTAAAGAAAATACAAGAATAACCAAAGTCTAGGTACTAGTATTTGACAAGTTAAAAATAAGGAAAGGAAGCACTCCCTCCCATTGCAAAAATATAGCCGCTCTAATCTTCATTAGAGGGTGATGCCCTTGTAATTAACTCTTATTTTCCCTCCATAATAAGATTTGAATTTTCCCTTTACTTGCCCTCATTCTCTCTAATCTTACATGTTGATATGATTGATTCAAGATTCATGTGACCTATCATAACCCCTTCCATCGATTGTTACAATATTATCAAAACCACTTTTAACACTTATAATCACACTATTAACCTAAAAGTACAACAATATTAAGAAAAACACAAATAAGTTGTACAACCTCTTTTTATTTTGTTAGTTGCTTGTAAAAATCATTAATACAAACACGGGTGATGACATTGTTGAAAGGACAAGAGATGATGTTCATGAATGAAAACTTATATAAATATGTATGAAAGATAAGAAATGATATGGCTTACAAGGTGTAGAAAAGTGATGGATTTAACCCGGAAATGAACTCGAATAATACCCGAATAAGATCTTGAATACCCAAAAATAATCACCAAGGAATCACTAGTAACCAACAAATAGTATTTGAGAACAAGGAAAACAAACACAAAGTGTGTGTTTGTTTGTTGTTTCGGTCGACCAATAACAAAGAAGAGAAGGAAGAGATAAAATATTTTTTTGTGAAGTAATGAAATGAGAATGAGGTGAATGTATGCATAAATAGGATGCATGTGTTCCTGATTCTAGACCCTTCCCACATGGTATCCAAGGCTTGTGGGGTTCAAATTTGTTAAGGGACAAAACCACTAGGGGAATAAGGTGAAGGACATGCACAATTCAGAGACAAGTTACCAAAAATTATGGTTTGGTATTGGGTTGAGGTGTGCAGATGACAACAAGGCACAAGGAGGGGACCAATTTGATCAAAAATTTGAATTCTCATGCAAAGGTGATATCTAGATATTTTAGGTAGAATGCATGTCCATGAATGTGCGAGTAAAAATGATCTAGTTAAAATTTACGTAAACCGTAAAAATTAAAAACGCGCGACGTCCAAAATAAAAATATAAATAAGTTAAATATATGTCTGTTAAGTCGAAACATGTTAGCTAAAGAGACTGTGTTTATTTAAAATCCGAAACGTGTCCAATAACTTTTTTCAGTTATACGCGGGGTAACTTCCCAGTTTCACGCAAATTAAACCACATAAGCCTAAAAAGTAAAAATAGTACGTAAAATCACAAAAATAGAAATTTGAAAATAAAAACAAATTTCTAGTTGTCACATTTACTTTTTTATTTAAATGTTGGTGGTATTTTATTTGATAAGTGTTTTGTGAAGTGTAAGTATTTTAAGGTGTAAGTTAAAGTGTAAATGGGTAAAATGTAGTTAAATGTGTTAAGTGTAAATGTAAAAATGTATAAAGTGTATAGTACGATGTATATTAATAGTGAATTTATATTCTTAGGTAGTCTTGAAGTCTTCTAAGTCCGTTATTGAAAGTGTAAGTGCCTAAACGTAAAATTTAACGCAATATCGAGTTTATCAGGAGACTTGCAAGTTATAAAGAGTGAAGTGGCCTAAGTTCGCAAGAGTGAATGACTTATGTTTATTTAGGATTATTGACATTGTTTTAATGACCCTTGAGCATATCGTTGATCGTTAAGACATTTTCCTAAGATCGTACGTAGAAGGCACGTTTATGGACTAGGGTTCCTAAAAATAGAAAGTTATGCACAAAATGACCGACTAATCTTAAAATGAAGTCAATGCAAATAAAATATGACAAGAACATTACACAACACTAACGTTGCTAACTTGAATTTTTTTACGTTCGTCACATCTTTAAAGATAAGCTTTGTAGAAACCAAGAATCACTTCACGATCATAACTTGTACACGAAATCAAATAAGAAAAGAAAAGGAAGAACTTAGTAAGAGAAAGTAGAAAGAGAAAGTGAATGGTTGAATTCTAATAAGTGTGTGAAATACAAATAAGAACCAACACCCTCTCCACACACAAAGAGTATTTTTTTTATATTTTTGATTTTCTTAAAAGCGTAACTTTCGAAGACGAAAGGTTCTCCAAATCACGATCGACAAACTTCAAACGAAAGAATCTTAATCACAAATCCCCGGCAACGGCGCCAAAAATTGATTGTAGCAATCTTATACACGTAAAATGATATAAGTATAGAAAATTACCAAACTACCCTTGAGGACAAAGGTCGTAAGGAAAATTCTCACAAATATATATATTATACGTATATTAACCGGGAAGTATGATTCCCGGGTCGTTATTTCCCAAACGATTTATGAAATTGA
The DNA here is from genome assembly GCA_026074375.1 of Tanacetum coccineum. Classification (NCBI taxonomy): domain Eukaryota; kingdom Viridiplantae; phylum Streptophyta; class Magnoliopsida; order Asterales; family Asteraceae; genus Tanacetum; species Tanacetum coccineum. The sequence goes on from BQNB010014259.1 coordinate 74,790, forward strand.
GACCACGTTTGTTGTTTGGACAATGATTTGAATTGGTTCAAAGATGGTTTGTTTCCTAAAATCCTAAAAGTAAGCAAATTAAAGGACAATAAAACCTAACTTTAATAACGTGAAATTAAACTTTAACTAAAAACGCAAAACGGGAACCCTAAACGGTGATTAAAAACCCTAAATTTCCAAAATTAAACCTAAAATGAAATTTTCACTTTTAATATACTCTAATTGACTAAAAAGTAAGTTTAAAGAAAACTAGAACAAAAACGGAGTTGAAATGAGCTTAAAAACACGAAAATCGTGAACGGGAACGAATCTCGTTCTTTAAAAATCGAAATTTTGCAATTTTAACCCTATGAGAACAAAACTAATTTTCCTAGAAACTTTATGATAAAAGAAAATTTTCTAAAAAAGAATTATATTTTTTTGATTATTTTTCTATTTTTTATGATTTTTTAAAGTTTTTAATAAAAATAAATGTTTAAAAATACTAAACTAATTATAAAAATTCTGAAAAAATTATAGAAAATAGCTTGAACTAAAAGGAAACGGCTTATTAACCTAAAAGGGAAAAACTTATACAAATAATAAATGTTGTGAAGCTATAACGAAAAAGACCTCAGGGCACGTTGGTTGTGAGTGTATGTTGTTGTGTTGCTATAAAGGTTGAGGATGTTGAGGTCGGGGGTTCGAGCCTTGCTCACCCCCAATTTCCATC
>BQNB010014260.1:3487-22097 GCA_026074375.1 Tanacetum coccineum
TTTGGTCCTTCTCTTTCTTTCCTCTTTTTCTAGTTATAAAGAACTTTCGGAAATTGCAAGATTGGCCCTTGTAGATGAAAATTGGCTAAGGCTTTGGGCTTCGGCTTTGTACTCTTTTGATTCTCGTGTCCGTGCTTGCTTGTTTTGATTGTTTTCTTGTGATTTTTTGACTTATCCATACCTGCACACACAAAACACAAATACAAGCATATTTTTGCTATTTTTGGTCTGTTTTGGGTTTAATTGGGTTATTTTAAGTATAAATGGATATGTGTATTTTACACTTATCAAAATTCCCCAAACTAAACCTTTGAAAAGTAGCAAAGAGTTTTGTTTGAGAGAGATAAGAGATCACAAGTTATAAAACACCCGACTTCCCATTTTCTAAGATTTTTCTCTTTTTATGATTTTTCTTGATTATTAACTACCTAACTACAATTTATTTGTGTTGACATAATGCAATGTTTTCATTACCACATTGGTAACTTTTAGGATCATAGAACAAAAAGCACAATTAAGCGTCTAAAAGATAACTTCATCATCCCCGATTTTTCACTTTTCCCATGCTAAGCTTAAAAACAAGATCATTGTTAATTACAAGTCATGACACTAACACTACTCATAAATATTAATTGTGTACTCACTTTTCCTCCCGTAAACCTATTTTTGTATCTCAAGATTTTACTTAAGTCATATACCCGAAGGCTCTTTAAGACTTTTGTTTCGATACTTATTAATTCCAAAAATAAAGTGTACTGGTAAGAACGCAATAATTAGCTCCTAGCCCTTTTCAAAAGATCAAATGCAATCAAGATTAAAGTCCACATCGAGGCGACCAAAATTTGGCTTTTATTAGGCTACTTAGAGAAGGCACCATTCATGTCATATACCCGAAGGCTCTTTAAGACAAGAATGAACCAATCTTATTTGCACCATATACCCTTAGGCTCTTTAAGGCACAAAACAAGACAAAAATTAAGCAACATTATTATTCCTCAGTCCTTTAGTAGGCTACAACATCGGCCACGCCTCCGACAAGATGTAGCAAACATATTTCGACTTTGGTAACTTCCTCGACCTTTTAGAAGGCTGTAACATCGGTTGTGAGCCGGCAAGATGCAGCAAACTTTTATCAGTCTCAGATTTATTATTGAATTCTACTTATCCCATATACCCTAAGGCTCTTTAAGGAATAAGCAAAATATTTGCGAATGTGATACATATAGTATGCCAAATTAAGTATTCCTGATATGTACTCATCCTAATCACAAAGGAACTAAAGAAAACTTCTATTAACTAATTATTAACCAAAAAACCATTCAACTCTATTTATTAAACATTTATATAGAGGTGAAACAAGCTAATGAGAGAAAAAGCCACAATTAACACATATGAGCTTGAAAGAAAACCAACTATTCTACGTTTAATATCATGACTTATAAATAACATTATCATTTCTTGTTCTTCACAAAAGAAATTTGCAAATGCTTAGCCATATAAAATCCAACTCGGCATATTTAAAATCTACTTGAGATTAGCACAAGTCTTCATTTACTAACGATTCAAGTCTTGCATTTTTAAAGTCTGCATGAGACTAGCACAAACTATCATCATTAATTGTTAAGGGAGAAAGCTAGAACTCAACACGTTCGATCGGGTCAAAAATTAATTTCTATTCTTACCAGCGGAAAACCTACATGTGTGTCTTATATTTTTATTTTTATTTTTTTTATATTTTTTTAAAAAAAAACATTAAAAACTAAAAATTTTAAATTTTTTGCTATTTTGTGGGAAAACGGGTACGTGAGAACAAAACAATAAGCAAGCAACATCAAATCGATAGATTCCCTTCCCCAAACTAAAACTAAACATTGTCCTCAATGTTTAAAGCCGGGTACCTACGAAAATCTAAGCCGTTTATAAGGTATGCAAAGATAAACGTTACTTGATAAGATGAAAGGATATCGGATCTCCCCAAACTAATTTCAAACAAAGGATGAGAAGCTTGAGTCGAACGGGACAAATCAACCGGACACGAGAGGCTTCAAGAAAATTTGTTGGGAGAATCCTACATAAATCACAACAAACAAACAACAAACAACGAGAAATCGGAAAGAGTACAAGCCTCTCTCAACACATCACAACACATTTAGAACATAGAAAATAGAAAGAAAATAGAAAGGATAAGCATGGGGTGAACTCCCACGAAGCGGCTTGTTTTTGGTCACCGAGTCGCAAGCTCGACTCGATCCCTGAATTTAGTTGTCCTTAGGGAAAGTTTGGAGATCCGGGATAACCAATGGTGGTGTATCCCCTCCATAGTAGTGCTTAAGACGGTGGCAGTTGAATTTGAAATTAGAACCATCTGCGTGAGACAAATTGGCAGTGCCATAAGGATAAACTTCGGTAATAGTGAAAGGTCCGAACCATCGGGATTTGAGCTTTCCGGAGAAAATCTTTAATCGGGAGTTGAAAAGCAAGACTTGATCACCAACATTGAAGATTCGGTTCTTTATCTTGGAATCGTGTAGTTTCTTTGTCTTCTCCTTGTAGATTAGCGAATTCTCGTAAGCTTGATCACGAAGCTCGCTAAGTTCATTGAGTTGAAGCTTTCGATGATCGCCCGCGGTCTTTAAATCGAAGTTGGCATGCTTAAGAGCCCAATATGCTTTGTGTTCTAATTTGACTGGTAAGTGACATGCTTTTCCATAGACTAACTTGTACGGAGTGCATCTAATTGGAGTCTTGTAAGCGGTTCTAAAAGCCCATAATGCATCATCTAGTTTGTCGGACCATGAGGCACGGTTTTCTCCTACCGTCCTCTCCAAAATTCTTTTGAGACCTCGATTCGTGACTTCAACTTGACCACTCGTCTGAGGGTGGTAAGGAGTCGAAAGACGATGGGTGACACCATATTTAGACATAACTTTATCAAATTTGTCGTTACAAAAATGGGTCCCACGATCGCTTATGATTGCTCTCGGAGCACCGAATCGGGAGAAAAGGGATTTTAAGAACTTAACAACTACCCTAGCATCGTTGGTGGGGAGCGCTTTCGCTTCAACCCACTTGGAAAGATAATCGACGGCTACTAGAATATATTTGTTACCCCTAGATGACGGAAAAGGTCCCATAAAATCAATTCCCCATACATCGAAAATTTCACAAACTTGGATTGCATTTTGAGGCATCTCATCACGTTGAGAGATTTTGCCTTGCCTTTGACATGCATCACAAGATTTGACAAATTCGTAGGCATCCTTATAAATGGTAGGCCAAAAGAAACCGGCATCAAAAACCTTCTTGGCGGTAAAGTTGGCACCGTAGTGTCCCCCGGTGGGTCCACTGTGACAAGCTTCGAGAATTTCGAGAGCTTCTTTGCCATCTACACACCTTCGGATTATTTGATCCGCACAAGTCTTGAAAAGAAAAGGGTCATCCCAGAAGTAATGTTTTACATCTTTAAAGAACTTGTTTTTCTCTTGAGTCGACATTCCTTTTTTAATGAATTTCCCCGCGTGGTAGTTAGCAAAGTCGGCGAACCACGGGGTACTTTGGTCTTTAGAAGTTAACACACTTAAAGTCTCTAAAGGAAAAGTCTCGGTAATCTCTTTTGGATCAAAAACATTCTCGTAAGGGTTTTCAAGACGAGAGAGGTGATCGGCTGCATAGTTTTCAGCACCTTTGGTATCGATAACTTTAAAATCAAATTCTTGAAGAAGTAAGACCCATCGAAGCAATCTTGCTTTGGCGTCTTTCTTGTTGAAGAGGTATTTCAATGCGGAATGGTCCGTGTAAACAACACTCTTGTTCATGATTAGATATGATCGAAACTTCTCAAAAGCGTAAACAACTGCAAGCATCTCTTTCTCTGTTGTTGTGTAGTTTGTCTCTGCTTCGGTCATGGTCTTGCTAGCGTAATGAATTGGTCGGAAATGCTTCTCAATCCTTTGTCCTAGGACCGCACCTATTGCATAATCACTTGCATCGCACATGATTTCAAAAGGTTGGTCCCAATTCGGAGCAATGAGAATTGGAGCTTCGGTCAACTTCTTTTTCAATGTTTGAAAGGCTAGAATGCAATCTTCCGAAAAAATGAAAGGAGTGTTCTTCTCTAAGAGATGGGTCATGGGTCGAGAGATTTTGGAAAAGTCTTTGATAAATCTTCGATAGAATCCAGCATGCCCGAGAAAACTTCGAATTCCTTTAACGGTTGTTGGGTGAGGAAGCTTAGAAATTACATCAACTTTGGCCTTATCGACTTCAATTCCTTTTCTAGAGATCTTATGTCCTAAAACAATGCCTTCTTTAACCATGAAATGGCTCTTTTCCTAATTTAGTGCTAATTTGGTGTCTTCACACCTTTTAAGCATTTTATCTAAATTAGCAAGACACGAGGAAATCTCCAAAGACTGATAATCGTCCATGAAAACTTCCATAGTTTGTTCTATACATATCGTGAAACATGTGGGGTGAGAGGGAGGCGGGGGGTGGGGTGTTGCGGGTGGGGGTTGGAGAGGGGTAGAGTGGGAGGGGGGGGGTGGGGGGGGGGGGGGTATAGGGGGGGGGGGGGAGGGGGGGGGTAACGTGGGGGTGCGTGGGTGGGGGTTGGTGGGGGGGTGGGGGTGGTGTGTGCTAGGGGGGGAGGGGGGGGGTTGGGGGGGGGGGGGTGGGGGGGGGGGGGGGGGTTGAGTTGGTTCGGGGGGGGGGGGGGGTGTGGTAGTGGGGTGGGGGGGGGGGGGGGGGGGGGAGGGTGGGGGTTTGGTTGGGGGGGCGTGGGTGGGGGGGGGTGTGGGATGTGGGGGTGGGTGAGGGGGAGGGTGTGGGGTGGAGGGCAAGGGGCGGGGGTGGGGGGGGTGGGGGAGGGGGGGGGGGCCCATCATACAACGTTGAAAAGTTCCGGGTGCATTGCACAAACCGAATGGCATACGACGGTACGCGAAAGTTCCGTATGGGCATGTGAAAGTAGTTTTCTCTTGATCTTTAGGTTCAATGGGAATTTGAAAATACCCAGAAAAACCATCTAAGAAACAATAAAACACGTTGCCAGGCAATCGTTCTAACATCTTGTCCATGAAAGGTAACGAAAATGGTCCTTTACAAGTGCTTCTTTCAACTTCGATAGTCGATGCAAACTCTCCATCCCGTGACTAATCTTGTAAGTGCACCCAGCTCAATTTTCTTCATTTGTGCCAACGGATCATACACCTTTTAGGACACAATGGACCGGACTAACCCATTGACAATCCGAGATTGTAAAATCAATCTGCGTCAAGAAGTTTTTCTACTTCTTTCTTAATGACGTCGTGGATTTTAGGGTTAACCCTTCTTTGATGTTGGACTGAAGGTTGGTAATCATCTTCTAAAAGGATTTTGTGAGAGCAAAACTCTGACTATGCTCTAATATCAGAAAGTTTCCAAGGCATTGCTTGTTTTCGGTTATCTTTGAGGACTTTAATAGTAAAGTCCTTTTCTTCTGGCTCAAATTCTTTTGAAATTATAACTGGAATCTAGTTATTTTCCACTAAGAACGCATTACTCGAGATGCGGAGGTAACTCCTTTAAGCGCGCTTTGGGAATTTCCTTCTAAGATTCTTTTGGTTCAACAACTTTAAGATCTTTTTGAATTCCGGGTGAGTAATCTCCTTGGTTTTGGGTGAGGTAATGGATCATTGTTGAGAAGTGCCTCGAGAATGAGATTGTCACCCCGGATCAGAAGTACGTAGCATTGAAAACTGGTGAAACTGGTTCATCATTGATTGCTATAAAAGCATCTGCTTCCTCAAAGAGTAAGAAATCGCTTTCATCAAACGGAGTAAGTGTTGGAGATGAATTAGAAACAATTGGATCAAAGTCTGGAGAAGGATTGTTGTAAGCAACGGAATCGGAAAATCCAAGTACTTCTTGTGAGTATTCTTCACAAGTAGCATCAATGAGATCAACTTTCTTCAATGATTCAAGATTGTTGTATGAAATGGAAGGTGCATCACCACATTTAAGGGTTAATGATTGATCATCATTCCTAAGAGTAATCTCTCCCTCGTAAACATCGATTAAAGCATGAGCCGTCCTAAGAAAGGGTCGCCCGAGTAATTAATGGTACTCCGAGATCGTCCTATAAAATCGAAGAACAACGAAATCAGCGGGAAGTAAAATTTCCCTACTTGACAAAACATTTTCAGCACATCGGTTGGTTATGAAATTTGTACTGTCCGCTAATTCTAATACATTTTGTTGTTCGGTAGGCCTGAGAGTTGAAGTCTTTTTCCATGGATAAAAGGCATGAATTGATACTAGCACCTAAATCTGCCAAGGGCTAAGTACTATCAAACTCTGAAAAGTCACATGGAAATGCGAAATCGACCGGTCACCTAGCTTTCTGGAAGCTTTTTTAGGAAACCGCACTACAATTTTCATTCAATGTGTTTTGGGATATCAATTAATTGTCTTTGTTTATTTAGGCATCTTTTTGAAACATCGGAGCAAACTTTGGCATATATGAGAGCATGCCGCGAAACTTAGCTAAAGTGGAAGATTACGGAAGATTTCCAAAAACTTTGAAGCAAGGATTATCATCCCCTTTTCACGAATCTTTCTTTGTTGATCATGATGGGTAAGGCAAATTAGGTTTGGTTATGTTGGCAACGAAAGAAGGTTCTTCGATGAGTTTCTTTGTCTATGTTTGTTTATGGACAAATGGAGGAGGTGGATGTCTAAGTGCTTGGTAGCTCCGTAACTTTGGTCACCTCAACATTCCCTTTTTCCATCCACCGCGGTGCATTGGAGTCATCGTGAGATACCACTACGAGTTGTAATTGCCTTGGCTTCATTCCTTGGGTTTGGAATGGTATTGCTAGGTAAAGAACTTGAACTTGAAGGTTGGTTTGTGTGATAATTTTGCATGAAACGGGGGGGAACCGAGCATCATTTTCTAAAATCATCTTTGCTTCTTTTGAGACTCATTTTAAACTTTTTGAAAATATATTTGAAAAATTATCCCACTTCATTTGCAAATTATTCATGTGTCCATCATTGCTTAGAAGAATTCTCAAATTCCGTTTTAGACACATATTGTTGGAGGTTGGTATGTATACTTGATTGTTTTGTGGTGATTGGTTGGTGTTGATATGGTGGAGCTTGATAAACTTGATTTTGACGGTTTTGATTAAAATTTCCTCCACGTTTTGTTGAAATTAGAATGGTTTCTTGATACAGTTTTGGTTGGTTTGGACATATCGGTTGATTAAACCCGGTACTCATGTTGACTTGCCAGATTGAAATGCTTGTGTTTTCTTTGAGAAAATTACCAACGGCATGCAGTTTGTATGCAATTGTTGGATATTGTCATGAATAAGAAAAAGAAATGGGGTGGGGGGGGTTGGGGTGTTTGGTGGTGGGTCAGGAAAATCGTTTCCACCTCGAGTCACAACAAAGATGAAAATAGTGATTTGATCCACAGTGACACATAACTTCCTCAACTGCTTTTGACGGTGCAGTAGAGTAACAACTAAGGCTTTCATTTCATTCAACATTTTTGTTCATCATTGATAGTCATCTTATCTCGAGAGAAGCGGATATTTTGTTGCATATCTCGAAAAGAATTATTAGAAGATGAAGAATTAGAAAGAGGAGCATCCGTACTCACTCTTGAATCATTAGCACGACTTCTGGAGTAACGAACTTTTGACTTGCTTTCAATTATCGCTAATCCTTCTTGAGGCGTCTTGTCTAAGAAATTGCCACCTCTGCAGATCTAAGGCATCTTATCGTTTGAATTCACAGATTGTAAAAATATCAAGTTGGTGGAGTTCTGAAAACCATGTGAGGACATTGACATGGCAGTCCTTTAAAACGTTCCCATGCTTCATTAAAGGCTTCGTTTGGTTTTTGGTAAAAGGTTATGATCTCATTCCGATAGTAAGTGGTTTTTGAAGGTGGAAAGTATTGGTTTATGAATTTTGAAACAAGGTCGTCCCATGTGAGAATTGATCTTGGTGGTTCTTTGTCTAACCAATCTCGGGCTTCACCGTCTAGAGAAAAAGGGAAAAGCAAAAGCTTTATCGAAGTGTTCGGAACTTCGGGATGTCTAAACGTTGAAGTGACTTTGTTAAAAAATCGAAGGTGATTGTGGGGATCTTGTCTACCCGTGAATTTGTTGCTTTGCACAAGATTGATTAAAGGTTGCTTAAGCTCGAAATTGTTAGCATTGATCGGTGGAACAACTATAGCATCCTCATACCCTTCGATAGGTGCTTGTAACATTTGGGCCATTGTTCGATTGTCGGCCATTGGACTACGTTATTGTTTAACAATTGGATCTTCTAATCAAAACTTTCTACATCCGGATTATTGTTGTTTGACGACGTCTACGAGATTGCGAACGAGTGCGCATAAAAAGAAAAACTAACAATTAAAAAGCAAAATTTTACACTAATTTTTTATATATATATATATATATTTTTTTTTTAACGATGAATTTTAACGGTTACACGAAAGAGACTTAAACCAAATAATCAACTACTTCACGGTAGCTCTTGAAAATTGCTTTTCAAGGTGAGCCGTACTTGGTAGAGACACAAAAGGCAAGTGTTAAATCTTTGATTACGATTTGGGAACAATTGCAAGTTCACCGGAAATTGAAATGATAATATCTCAATAGAAGATATTATTTGTTGGTGTTCTTTTACCAACTTTGTGAATTTTATTTTCTGAATTAAGACAATTTTTTTATATTTTTGATTTTTCTATTTTTTTTTTTTAATATGATAATTATACTAAAAAGAAAAAGAAAATATTTTTTACTTTTTATATTTTTTAATTTTTTTGGATTTTTGGATTTATGACAAAAATTTAACTTTCGAGGACGAAAGGATCTTCAAACCAAATCGACAAACTTGAAACGAAGGAATCGCTTACACAAGTCCCCGGCAGCGGCGCCAAAAACTGATTGCAATTTTACATACACGTAAAATAATATACTTATAGAGAAATTAAGGAAATCCCCAAGTATCCCTTGGACAATTCCACTCACAAAGATATATATATAGAATACGTATGTTTGACCGGGCAAGTATGATCACCCGGGTCGTTTCCCCAATGACTCGTGCAATGGAAACCTCGATCTCGTTCGGAATGATTGATTTGAATAAGAAAAGAGATATTTTTGATTTAATTATACTACTAAAATTAAAGGCACAATTAAAAAAACTAATTAACAAATTAAACTTAATTAGAAATAGAAAAAATATAAATAAATAAAATGCGACATTAAGAAAAACAAATTCAATTTAAATCTAAAAATGAAAACTAGGATTCCTAAACCTAAATTAATGCTAAAGAAAATTTAAAGAAAAAGAAGAAATATTTTAAAGGGTTTTCGGATTTTTTTATGAATTAAAATACTGTTAATGTCTAAATAAGAATTCTAAAAATAGAAATTAAATTGATAAAAACTAAGAAAATACTTTTAAAAAAAGAAAAAAACTAAATTAATTCTAAATTACTTAAAAAGATGAGAAAAACATTTTTATTACTAATTTTTTCTATTTTTTTCTTTTTATTTGATTTTTGAAAATGAAATATTAAAAACTAAATTCGAAAATTAATTTTTAAAAAAAATAAAACTTAAACTAAAAATTATATAAAATTATTTTTTATAAAAAGAAATAATGCAGAAAATTAATTTTATTAAAAGCCCTAATTTTTAATGAGTAATTATTAACTAATTTAACTAATTAAACTAAAAAACCTAATTTTATTATTTAATTAAACTATTTTTATTATTCTAAAATCAAATCTGCCAAAACACAAGGATTGAAAGTAACACAAAGCAAAGTCGAGGGTAGGCGGGGTAAATTTAGATTTTATACTAAAATCACAAATTTTCACTAAACGGCAGAAAGGCCCCCTGAACTTGGGACTAACTAGACTAACACTTAAACTAACAAAGGACTAACTATGTGATTAACTAAGGACTAATTATGCAATTAACAAGGACTAACTGTGTAACTTTAAACTAACAGAAACTATAAGAAAAATGCAAGACAGGCCCCTGAAACATCTAAAATTTAACAACCAGCATCCCTTTTTAATATAAAACAGCTTATTTAACTAATCTTTAAAAGGCAAATTAGCTCTAACTTATTTGAAATAAGCTGATGAGCATAAGAAAACTAATAAGCTTCAGCAGCTTATAACCTAAACTGATTAAACAATTACCTCAAAACCACAAGATAGATTCAACTTATAAAACTAAAAGCTGCAGCTTATCTAAACTGCTTATCAATTATCATTTAACAGATTCAACAGCTTAATTAAGAAGACAGAATTCAATAGACAAAAATAAAAACTTATTGAAGCTTAAAGAAAATAAAGAATACCTTTGTTTCCAGCTAACAGGAAAGCTTAACAGCTTATTATAAGCTTATGGCTTATTCTCATAAGCTCATATTGAATCAACAACAACAATCCTAATCTAACCTAATGCTGACCCTCAGCTCTAAAACCCTTGATACCATAGCAGCCATCCAATTCCAATAGGTATCAAGCCTTCATTATATGAACACAATAACAGATACTTTGACAGAATTTAAATGAAGAAGCAAATTGATATGAAATAATTCTTTTATTAATACTGAAATAAGTTTCTTACAATACGAAATAAAATAACAGGAATTTGAAATTACATAAAAACTACTAAAAATGGAATCGACAAAATTAAACTATTACAAAAATAAACTCAAAAAATCACCCCAATAAGCTGGAACGAGGGGGTATTTATACCCGAAGCTTGATCTCCTCCCATCTTCTAGGTCCTTCTTTTCTTTTTCATCTTGGCCCTCCATCTCTTCTCTCTCCTTGATCTAGCTTTTAGGCCGTTGGATTAAAGTGTGTAAAAACGGATCGTTGACGTGGCTTGGTGTGTTAGTTTGGTGAGTGTGACTGAATATACACTCACTCCCACGTCATATCCACCAATCACAATCCTTCTTTCAGCCACATGGATTTAACTCAAGGGGGTTAGGGTTAATTGAAAGTGATGGATGGGTTAAGGAGTGTGAGAGGGTTATTAACCCTATGGTTAATTAGGGTGTGGGTGAGTGGTTAAGAAACTAGGGTTTATGGGTGTTCTCGAGGTGTTCGTGTGTGAGTGAGTGTTAAATCTGTTTTGGGGGTAAATGAGTGCACAGTAAGTGTAATGGGGTTATAAGTTTAACCGGGTAGGTCGGGTTAAGGGTTCGGGTTAATTGTGGGTAATTGGGTTAGGACGGGTTGGGGGATGGCTTATGATTGGTTGAGAGATGGATCCACGGGTTTATTTGACCCGGGTAAGACCCGCGCCTCTTTTGTAACTATGAGGCAATTACATTTCCAGCCCTTGTGTTTGGGTAAGAACAATTTCAAGTTATAATTATCTTTGGGTAAGTTGCATATTCAGCCCTTGTGTTTATAAAATAATGGAGTTGGGCTTGGTTGACTGTGGTTTAGCTGCAGTTGACTGTATAAGGCTTAGGCATATTTTCTCTGGCTTCGGCTTTGATGTGCACCATCCGTTCTCGGTTCGTTTTGACTGATTTCTGCATATTTGGCAAATCCAAACCTGCACACATAAAACTCAGATACAAGCACATTTTTTGTCCATTGTTTTGATCCGTTTTGGGTTGAATTGGGCCCTTTTTAAGCATAAAATAGAAAAATATGAGATTCTACACTTATCAAAATTATTATTGGTATTTGACATTTTGATATTGTGAATGGATATCGGATCTTAAGTAGGTAAAGTGGTTGTTGTTGTGGATTGAAATCAATTAACGTTCACGAGATTTTATAAGTCTTTGATTAAAACCGAGAAAAGAATCGTATCTTTCACGGGATTTTACAAAATCAAGAAGAAACCGTGAAACAATGATTAATTGTTGTTGAAATCGTTGCTGAAATTGAAGTACGTGAGCTTTTGTAACGATTAATGAGCTTAAAACATCAAACGGTGAAATTTCTTACAACGAAAGGGCTAAAATTGAAAATAAACTAAATAAAGAAAAAAAAATTGAAAACAAATAACTAAATATGAATATGTTTTGAAAAGTAGAGGTTAAGATTGAAAGAGTTGTAAGGACAAAGGGCTAAAAGTAAAACTTTGAAAACCTAAAAGTTAAAAGTAAAAACTGTTATGAAGTTGAGGGGCTAAAAGTGCAAATTTCGAATTATAATAAATAAGAACCACGTTTTCCCTCCATGCAAGCTTTCTTCTTCATTTAAACATTTAGAATTGTAACAGGAAGTTTATTTGATCTCGCGGAGTCGTATGGTTATCGTCGACCAAAAATAAATACACAACGATGATCGGTAGAAACACCGCGATCGTAATGATATAAGTTAGAAGAGCCGTGAACAACCAAAACTCAAAACCGGAAAACCCGAAACAAGTTGTTATATTTTGCACGATGAACCTGTGTTACAACATATTTCGCACACCTAATTCATTGTCATATTTCGCTCAATGAAGCTGGAATACATGTTTCGCTCGAGTTATAAATTTTTTTGGCATAGTTTCGTTCTATAAAATGTAATATTTCGCCTGAATAATCCCTGTCATATTTCGCTTAACATTACAACATGTTTCACTTGACCTGTGAGTGAATATTTCGTTCAACCTTTAACATCAGACATACATGTTTCACTTAACATCAAACATACATGTTTTGTTTGTACTTTCGATTTGTCTTGTAGCCAAAACACAAAAACAGTTGTCCTTTTCATTTCAGCTGAAAAATGGGATATGTGTCTCCACCTCAACGAGTAACAAAAAAACTCATCCTTGTTCTTATCATCAAGCCGACCACAAAAATAAGCAAACCCGAAACTAGAATAAGCTTGAAAATAAGCTGTTAAGCCACGTAAATAAGCTACAACAAGGACTGAACAATAAGTGTAACACCCCCAAATTGGGTCGTAGCGGAATAAGGGTCCGGGGCATGTTACTTCTTAGATCAATAACACAAGATATATATAGAACGACCAAAAAGTCATTTAAAACTGATACATTGGATTTAATAAAGTATTTGTTACATAACCCCGAAGCTTTAACTTGTTCATCATTATTATTACAAAGATACTGGTTCATAACACATGAATTTCCCAAAACAAAATGCAACCATATCTTTAGCATGACATCCCAAAACTTAAACCACCAATGTATCCATCGCACCTCGTGCTTATTGATCCCCTGAAAAACATTTCTTTAAAACGTCAACAATAATGTTGGTGAATTCATAGGTTTGATAAATCATATATTGAAGGACCACAAGATTTCCCAAGTGTATGATAATGCAACAGATGCAGACATCATATAAATGTAATTACGTTGCCCTAAGCTCATGACACTGAAGCTCGACATAAATGAATACCATATAAATGGCCTACATTGCCCGTGATGATGTTCTAACCCGCAACATCCTATGTTCGACATGGTATACGTTTGTTTGCCCAGTGATAGCTAATCACTCGAACGGGGATGTCAATCCCAATAGATCTATTCATAACATTTACGCTCACAATCCAATAACTGACAGTTCATGATAATGGGCTCAACTAGGGTTATCGCTACTTAGGCAACACGTAATCATAATATGAAACTTAACCACTTGTGTCCAGTTATAAAACATTGCATGTTTCTCACCCTAAAAACTTGTAAAACAAATCATGTAAAACGTGGGGCTATGAACTCACCTTGAGTGAGCGAATAACAAGAATATCACAGATAATGCGTCACGTAAATCGTCAGATGCAACCTATTTAAATTAAGGTCGTAGAAGTACTACCATGCATAATTCTATATAGCTAATCACCATCTAATTGTTTTGGAAAAATTGTGTTTAACAAGTTAAAACGTTTATAATTACCGTTGTAGTAAAATTGGCGTAACTTTCGTGTTTTAAGCCCGATTTTGACGTTTCTTATGCCCACGCTTTCGTATTAGGACGAGTTATCATAATTTGACATTTTCATATTTTTGATCCTCTGATGAACAGTACTTTTACTGTTCACACCAGTTATAAAGTTATTTTTATAGTTTTAGTTATCGTAAAACCCGTAAACGTCGTATTTTATTCGTTATAGCTCCGTTTTTAGCGATTCCATTCGACACGTTCTCATAATTGAAAGTCTATTTATTTATGAAGTTTACAAAATAAATTGTTTCCCAGTCAGAACATGACTTTTATAAAAATAGTTTTATAAAAGTATTAATTGTCGTAAACTCGCAAAATTCATAACTCATTCGTTATTAATTGAAAATTTTCGTTTCTTATCATTTTGGAATCCTAAAAATATGTGTAATCTTTTAAAAATACTAAACTTGCTGTTTTATATAATTTTTATAAATTGTATTATAAAAATTCTTTTATAAATTCGTTTATTTATCGTATAACTTGTTTTTACCGTAACTTTTTCGTTATTTATCCGTTTTTCAAGTTTCTTACATGTCCGGATTCGTCTTGAGATGTAGTATTTTATAAAAATATAAAATAAATATATTTTTATACGAATTTTTGGCAGAAAGTTGTGATGACTTTCTTAAGTCCATATTTAACTTTTGTTTTCATACTTTCAACTTTGTATTTTACCATAAGTCTTTTATACTATATATATATATATATTATATGTCTTACATATAATAAAGTCCATTAGTCCATCATTGTCCTCATATGTCTAACGTACCAAGATTAACAAGTTTATCAAGTTGATTATACACATTTACTTGTAGCTTTTCATGTAAATCATTAAAAAAACCCTAATATTTCATTAACACTTTTTAAGCTTAACCAAGGTTGTTCATCACTTATACTTCCATTATAACCTTATTTCAGTGTTCATATAACATCACTAAAAGTCCATAAACAAGATTAACATGCCATTTGCATTACTTTTACTTGTAACATATTAAGTAAACTTTATAAACCCTAATTTGTACATAATCATTTTTACACTTAACCAACATGGTATAACACTTATAGATCCATTTTAACATGATATTATCAACCTAATATCATATGAAAAAGTGTACAAATGCATAATCACAAGTAAAAATCCCTTTTACATGTTCAAAAGTCTTAAATGGTGACTTTTCTATATAGAACATCATATACATATAAAATCATGAAAATGAAAAGATAAAGGTTTTAGGTAACCTTAGTGATGAATGATGATGATGAGAAATATGTGCTAAACCCTTGTTTAGACATTAAACCCAAGCTAGCAAGCTATGAAAACCCTAATTTAATATGAAACCCTAATCTTGATTTCTTGCTTCAACACTTGTAAATGATTAACCAAGGCTTGCAAATACCTTAGGATGTCTTAGGAATGAAGTGTGTATGTATGTATGCTCTTAGAAAATCAAAGTATGGATTGCTTAAATGGGGGTTTGTTTGCCGTGGATTATTGAAGGAAAAAGGAGAGAAAAGAGTTGGTTTTTGTAAGTGAAGTGTATTGTATGTTTATTCTTTCTCTTGCTAGCACTCTTATATCTTAATAGACTAGCAATTTTAAGTAATATTAAGAACTAAAAGAACTAAGAAAAGGTATCCCCCCCCCCCCCCCCCCCCAACCCCCCACCCCCCCCCCCCCCCCAACCAAAACCCGCCGCCTTCGCAATAGGTGGGTGGGGCAACTTGCATGAATTAGGGTGAATAGATGGTCAATATTACGTATGCATTACCAACCTCTAATTGTACATTCACCTAGCTCATAAATGGAAATGTTTTCTTGTCATGTAAAAGTAAGGATTATCCCATGATAATAAGGAGAGTGTTGGCTTGCCATTTTCTTTGTAAGTAAGAAAGTATTACTTGAAATGAAAGTATAATGTATCATGTAAAGTGTAGTTTCTTTTCGAAATGCATACTTGTAAAATTGAATAAGTCTAGCTTCTTCCTATATATATATATAAATATATGGACATGTATAAGTATGGTGCATATGGTAAAGATTATGTAACAAACTTTGGCCATAGAAAAAAATAATAGGGCATATGTTGAAGCGTAGAATATTTTGTGGTTCCGGGTAAGCCTAAACTTAATTAACGCAAACGTAAACACTTTACGTAGCAGATAAATATAAAATGACGAAATGACCAAATCATTCTCAAAATAATTAATTAAATACTTGATTGAGGTAACGCTTAATGTTATGGTTGGCCCGTTAACATTAACGCTAATTTTTAGCTTATCGCGATATTACTTAATACATGAAATTACAAGCAAACGCAACGGCACTAAAATAAATAGTAGATTTATCACGTCGTCAATGACTTAAAACACGGGGTTATTATAGACTTCCCTAAGTAAACTAGCCTTGTCCTAAGGACTTACGATGCAGTGAGTGACACTTGACGACGGTGGGTCTTGGAGAAGAGGAGTGGTATTTCTTCTTGAATTGGTCTTCACGTTCCCCACGTGAACACAGGACTCCGTCTTGAGTTCCATCGAACCTTTGACTAATGGATGCGGCTTCGCTTCAACCCGTTTACTTACTGTCCCATGATCGTCAATGTTTCCTCAACAAACTGAAGCTTGTCATCAAAATGAAGTCCATCCAACGGAACAGCTAACGGTTCGTCGGCATAACACTTTTTCAAGTTGGATACATGAAATGTGTTGTGAATCCTGCTCAGTTCTTCTGGAAGCTCAAGCTTGTAAGCAACCTCTCCAACCTTTTCTAACACTTTAAAAGGTCCAACATACCTAGGGTTTAACTTCCCCCATTTTCCAAAACGTAAGACCCCTTTCCAAGGCGAAAATTTAAGCATAACTTTATCCCTGACTTGGAATTCCATCAGTTTACGCTTTAGCTCCGCGTAACTCTTTTATCGATCACGAGTGGCTTGCATCCTTTGCTTGATTTGGACGATTTTCTCAGTCAGTTTCACATAAATAAGTTCTGGACCGAGGATTTGGAGCTTCTCCAACTTATGGTCCAACAAAACAGGTAATCGACACTTTTTGACCATAAAGTGCTACGAATGGTGCGGCCTTGATGGCTAGCAGTGAAGTTTTATGATATAAGAATTCAACTAACGGTAAGTGATTAACCTAACCTTTTCTGAAATCGATCACGCAAGCACGCAACATATCCTCGAGAGTTTGAATGGTCCTCTTGCTTTTCCCGTCTGTTTGTGGATGGTACGCAAGTACTCCTTATCCAAATTATACCTTAAGCATTCTGAATTGACCTTTAGAACGTTGGATGTGAACCTCGGTCCGATCACAATGATTGAAACAGGTAATCCATGCCTTTGTGACAACCTCCTTTAGGTAATTCTTACAAGTTTATCGAAGATCAGTCTCTCTCATTGGTGTGAATTGCAGACGTTAGTGATCGGTCAACAAATCACCCAAATGGTGTCGTAGCTTGCGACCATCTTGGGAGCTTTTAGTGACAAACTCCATATGATATGTCCCACTTCCATTCAGTTATCTTGGGTTTTAACCAACAATCCCCTTGACCTTAGCACAGGTCAGACATTTGCTAACATAGGTGTCGATGTTTGCCTTCATATTGGGCCACCAATATAGCTTCTTCATGTCTTGGTACATCTTATCAGAACCCGGATGAATAGAGTAACTTGACTTGTGGGACTCGTGCATAATCACAGTCCTCAAATCACCATAACATGGTAACCAATTCCTGCCACTGAAGCATAGAGTTTCATCCGCGCGGGGTTCCAACTTTTTTGTTCTAAATTTCTCCAGATCCTTAGAATTTTCAACCAATATACCTCCAACATCTTCATTCTTGATGTTCTCTGGTTTTCGTGCTTCAGTCTGAGCATCTAAAATTTGTTTGGGGAGATTCGAACCTATAGTCATGACTAAGGCTCGAACCCTTAATGGTGGCTCTCGTTCCTTCCTGCTCAAGGCGTCAGCGACAACATTTGCTTTCCCTAGGTGATAACGAATCTCGCAATCGTAATCAGTAAGTAATTCTAACCAACGACGCTGCCTCATATTTAGCTCCTTTTGATTAAGAATGTGTTGTAGACTCTTGTGATCCGTGAACACCGTACACTTGGTTCCGTACATATAATGTCTCCATAGTTTCAGAGAAAACACTACCGCTCTATGTTCCAAATCATGAGTTGTATAGTTTTTCTCATAAATTTTTAGCTGGCGTGATGCATAAGCAATCACCTTCTCTCTTTGCATCAACACAATGCCCAAACCCTTCATTGAAGCATCATAGTATACGACGAAATCTTCGCTTCCTTCTGGTAAAGCCAAAATTGGCGCACTACACAACTTCTGCTTAATCAGTTGAAACGCTGTTTCTTGTTTATCACCCCACTCAAACTTGACCTTCTTCTGAGTGAGCTTGGTCATTGGTTTGGCAATCTTCGAAAATCCTTCGATGAATCTTCGATAATACCCAGCAAGACCTAAAATTGACGAATCTCCGTTGATGAGTTAGGAGATGCCCAATCTTTAATGGATTCGATCTTGGCAGGGTCTACGTGAATACCCTGGCTATCAATCACGTCACCGAGGAACTGTACTTTAGGAATCCAAAATTCACACTTGGAAAATTTGGCATACAACTCCTCTTTCTTAAGCAA
>BQNB010014260.1:24630-75500 GCA_026074375.1 Tanacetum coccineum
TGGAGTTTGGCGCGTGGTTATTATACACACGCGTATATAGAAGACGGTGTTTACGGTTACCTATATCGGTGTATCGTTTCGTGCTAAAAGGTAAACTTCTTCTATCTTGTTAATTATTGTATTCTACATGAGATCTATTATTCCGCCGCGTACTCGTATTATTTAATTGTTAATTAGATCTTAAAACCCAACACTTTGATCATTGATGGCCACCATTAGAGTAGGTAGCTAGATGAGAACATATACTATTAACAACTAGTTTTGGCGATCTGAACACCAAATGCAATTGGTCTGACCATGAATATATATTGCAACCAAATGCAACTGAACACCAAATGACTGAAATGTAAAGAAAATGTCTCTTTTGTTTACCTGTGTCACTGCAGAAGCCATCCGTGAAAATTTACGTAAATAGTCCATTTGTTTTACCCACTGTTAAAACATCCATCCTTAACGAACAACTCCGTTACACCTAAACTAAACGTAAAAGCTCACGCTCCGCAACGGAGCACGGGTTAAAAACCTCATGTGTAATTATATGATGAAGAATTGTCTTGTGAACTATATTGAACGTGTTATATGATGAATGGTATTTGGACAAAATGATATGTAATGCCTTGTTATTACCTTTTTACTTACTAAGTGAATGCTTACGGTATGGTTGTTGACGGTTTTGTAGGTAATTATGCGAAGAAGGTAAGGCGGTCTTGAAGAAGGAATGTGTGGTTTCGTACGGCGGGTCATTTCATCACTCAAGGCCATTCAACTTATTATCACAATCTTCAACAAAAGGTGGTTCGAGTTTCGGAGGCGATTCCGATGTTGGTTGATTTATTATACCAGCAATCGCTTTAAGAACACCCAAAATTTCTTATTCAATATATACGTTCAAATTGGATAAAGTTTTTAGATTTTCAACCAGTTACATTTTCATCAATCAAATATTATTCATACAATAATTTACCAGGAAACCCTTTACAAAAAAAAATATTATTCATACAAAGAAAACACTTATAGCTTTACATGAAAGGGCAATATGGTGTTGAGGAAATACTCATTAGAAGCTACAAAGTTAATACTCGTAAGAATTTTTTAACCTATATTCTAATATTACATATACAGTAAAAAAAACATATGATCAATACGACATATATGATAAGTTTGTAATGGGTGAAGACATTTTTTCATCTAACAAGTACAATGTCAAAAGTTCGATCTTTGAGGCACTCGTGACCAAACCATTGATGAAAAAGTTAGATCGGTTCAAATTACCGGTTATTAACCTTTTTTGCACCGTCCATATACATTCTAAGTTTGTAACAATATCATTGAGCTTAGCCAATTCTTCCTATAAATGTCAGAACTGTGAGATAATCACACTATAATGGCTAGTCACAAAACACAATGGTTAGAAAACTCATTCCAACAAAATAAAGTCAACCATAGATGATCACACAATCCTTATGGTTTTTAGCAAGGCTGTTAAGATCGAGATCCTATATAAGATCGTTTTTGTCTTTGCAAAATCGAGATCGCAAGATCGAATTGAGATCATAAGATCCCACCAAAGTGTTGTGTCTTGCTAATAAGCATTGACAGATCATAACGTTATACACTTATACATATCTATTGAATATCAAACAAGAATTCATAAGATATCGTAAGAATATTTTGACGTTTAAACATCATGATAATAAAAAAACTTTTAAGTGTGCCTTTGGTACACGGGTTTGAGAGGGTTTAGGATGAAACATTTTTGGGCCCGTTTGGTTTGCAAGTGGGTTTAGGATTAAGATTTGGATTTGAGTTTGGTTTAGGATTTAGATTTTGATTTGATAAAAGAAAGAGTAAATATGATAAAAAAATAATTAAATATTATTTATAATTTAATATATCAATTTATATATTAAATGTACTTGAAAAAATTATGAAAAAAAGAATAAGTGGTAGTGGTGGAAAATGGGCCCACTAAAAGTTATATGTGGCGTATTCTTTCAAAAGGTGGCTGTGAATATAGGGATTTAACATAGCAAAAATAAAGGGCTCATCCCCAAATTTGGGACCGACAAAAAGGAACCAAACAACATATTTCCAGTTTCATGTCTAACCCGGATGACAAAATTCTTAAAAACAAACGCACCCTTAAACTTATGTGTTTGGTATACGCATATTTTAACTTAGAAATTGCATGAATCTCAAATTCCATTTTCCTTTTAAATTAGCGGGTTTTCAATGTGTGGACCCATTTTTTTAATCATCATAATCTTTGGATCACATGATGACGTTGAGTGTTCATTTAATACATATTTTTATTTATTATCTTATTTTATTACTATATTCGTCTCAAATTAAGTGTCTAGTTTGACTTTTTTCAAGTTTTTATTTTTTTGACCTTAATAATTTCTTGTTATGTTATATGTTACTTGATGCAAAATATATGAATTAATAGAGTTTTGATTGTATTATTCATTGGTAAATTTTCATTAAATATTATATAACACAAACACATATATTTACGGTTAAAGTTGATGAAAAAAGACCTCAAAAAGTCAAACTGGACACTTAATATGGGACGGAAGGAGTATTACTTTTATAATTATAATAATATATTTTTTCTCTCTTACATCAATTCAAATCCAAATCTAAATCTTAATTCACACTTACACTCTGTTCTCAAGTTTTGATTTTGGATGTAAAGTGAAAAAAAGTGAAGAAAATAAAATAATGATGTGTTCTTAAGTTCTTTTGAAAATAAAAGTAAGAGTAAAGTATGAAAAAGAGGGATGAAAGTGGCGGGTTTTGTGACAAAACTTTCATCTCATTTATGGGGTGAAAATAAAGTAAAAATGATGTTTGTTGTTTAAATTACCAAATTATCCTTATAACTTTATTACTTATCTCTTTGCTATAAGAATTTAATTATAAAAATAATAAATTTATTTGTTTCTTTCATTTCATTCTTTACAACTTGAGAACACATGTATACAAATTCACTTGCTTTCTTCCTCTCTCATTTTTTTTACTTTGTTTTTACTTACTTTTTTTTAAAAGTGAATTTAGAGTGTTACTCTTTTATATGAGTTGAAAAGAATCCTAATGATTGAGGGATGAATATTTAGCTAATCCGTATAAGATAATATCATTGACAACTAATTTTAAAACACCATCTTTATACATCTCTTTGTGTGCACTTAATCGATTCTAAGTTTAAGAGACGAGTTATTTCACATCCCTTACATTTTAGAGGATTAATCTAATGTTCTAATGGACAATGCGCATCTCAAAACACAAGTAGTCATGGCTAAAGAAATGGCTAAAAGCAAGAGAAACCACACATACATGTCTAGATTGATGCCCGATTAGTTTATAGTTTGACACATCACTCATTTATATTTGGATAAATCCCACAAAAATGTAGCTAACTTATATCAAATTTCAATTTTAAAGTACTCTTTTTTTCCCAATTTAATGTATCAAACTTTTTTTTGATTGCAATGTAAGACCACAAGCAAGTTTCAAGTCATTTAGCCGGTTGCCAAATTTTCTGACGAACTTTTCCAACTACCAGATTTTCCGGCAACCCACCACCACCACCGTCATAACGCACCACCACCACCTTTAGTTAGCACCACAACCACTATAACACACCACCACCTCCTTCTTCTATCATCAACCACACGCAGCTGTGGTGGTGGTGGTGTAAGGGTAGCGACAGTCGGTGGTGGCTGTCGTGGTGGTGGTGGTGGTGGTGGATTATGGTGATAAATGAAATGGTTATGTGTTTGCCTAAGTAGCGATAACCCACTGAGCCCATTATCATGAACTGTCAATTGCATAGTCGTAGTTGGGAATTACATTATGCGAGCGTGAATGTTATAAATAGATCTATTTGGGATTGACATCCCCGTTTGGGTGAGTAGCGCTCACTGTGCCGGTGTACCGGACAACAAACGTATACCATGTCGGGTTGGGATGTTTCGGGTTAGAACATCGTAAAGGGCATTATTCTGGAAATTAATTGCACACAGAATGGTCGAGCTTCGGTGTCATGAGCTTAGCAAACAATAATTACTTTTTGATGATGTTTGCATCTGTTGCTTAATCATACACTTGGAAGTCTTGCGGTCCTACTTTTGGTTACATTAAACCTATGAATTCACCAACTTTATGTTGACGTTTTAAAGCATGTTTTTCAGGTCAGTAGGGCATGAAATGCCGTGATACATTAGAGGTCTTTTGGGATGTCAAAGCTAGAGATTCGAGTCATAATATTTGTCATGTGAACAATTACTAAATGTCGAAGTCTTTAAGGTTTTAACCGGTTTTATTTAAAAACCGGTTTTAACCGGTTTTTTATTTTTTTTTTGAATTTTTTAATTTCTTTTTATTTTTTATACCTGTCAAAGTTTATATAAAAAAAAAAAAACCGTTTTTAACCGGTTTTAACGGTTAAAAAACCGGTCCAAAATATAAGTCTAACTAGCCAGTTTTAAATTTAAAAAAAAAAAAACTGGTTTTTTAACCGGTTAAAAAAAGAGTCTAAATATAAGTCCAAACTAGCCGTTTTTTATTAAAAAAACCGATTTAAACCGGTTTAACGGTTTTTTTTTTAAAAAAAAAAAAAAATAACGGCTACTAGCCGTTTTATTTATGTTTTTTGTGTTTTTTTTTTGTTTTTTGATGATTTTAGGGCATGGCTTAGTACTATAAATACATGTAATGGGTTGGGGTTGAAAACACATCAAAAACACTCACTAATCTCTCTTTTTCTCTCTAATCGTGATATATATACTCTAATTTCTCAAATCCCGCTATAATGGAAAACTCACAATCACAACAAGCTTCCACTAATGCCTCCGTTTCTACTAGTCATGCTCGAAAAATTTACACAAATGAAGATGTGGTGCGAATTAGACCAACTACGAGAAAAGGCGATGTTTGGTCTAATTACGATATGTGTATTATGATCGATGGGGTGGAAAAGGCGCGTTGCAAGAAATGTATGAAATTTTATAACCCCGCGTCTAACACTACACTCCGGACTCATAAGAACGGTTGTAATGCGGTTAGCCAAAATGATACGTCACAAGGTACTATTGGTGCGGATGGTCAAGTTTTTATATTTGATAATGATGCGGTTCGACTTGATTTTACGAAGTTTGTCATTCAACAAGCGCTTCCATTCAACCACTTCGACAACGTCAAGCTTACGGAGATCATCAAAAGGAGGCTACAACCGCGGTATCAACATGTAAGTCGTACTACTCTTAGAAGTGATGCTTTTAAATTATGGGAAACGGCTAAAAAAGATATTATTGATGGTTTTCGTGATTATAAATATGGTGTTTCTATAACTACGGATACTTGGACCGCACCACATGGTACGGCAAATTCTTATTTAGCCGTTACGGCTCATTGGTTTAATCCTGAATCTTGGTTATTAATGAAACGGACAATTGCTTTTAAACTATTTGGTTATCCTCATACGGGATCTAATTTAAGAAAAAATTTACATGACACTTTAATTGAATATAATTTAGATGATAAAGTTTTTACGATTTCACTAGATAATGCATCCAATAATACTAGAGCTATGGATATGTTAAAATTACGTATAAAACCCATTTTAGATGGTGCTTTTTTTCATTCTCGTTGTGTTGCTCATGTTATAAATTTATCCGTGCAAGCGGCATTAAAAATATGTGATAGTTTAAGGATGAAATTTAGGGGTTTATTAGTAACTATATATAGTTCGAGTAACGAACGACAAATGAACTATAGACGTTTTCGTAAACAATGTGGTGAAGAACCCCTAGGACCTTGCTATGATAATAATACTAGGTGGAATTCTACTTGCATGATGTTTGAAAATATATTACGACAACGTGAGACTTTAAACGCTTTTAATGAAACACTTGTTAATAGAAATAAGTCCGTTTCGATAAGCGACCAAGATTGGGATTTACTAAATGATTTAACTATTTTTTTACAAGTTTTTAAAGTGGCAACAACTATATTATCGGGTGTTTATTACCCAACTAGCTCATTAGTTTTAAATCAAATTTATGCTATGACGGAAAAATTAGACGAATTAAAAACCTCACCTAGTCAAATGTTTAGAAGAATGGTTAAAGTTATAAAAAAGAAATTTGTAAAATATTTTGCTAATTTACCTTTGGTTTTTACTTGTTCCGCCGCACTTAATCCATGTTTAAATGTTGGAGGCGTAGAACTTTTAATAACAAGAATAATGAACAATTTAGACTTATCCTTTGGGTTAGACGCTGACAACCCCGACCCCAACTATATAAACTCCCAAATTTTTATATTTAACGATAACTTTAAAAAATTATTTGGAATTTATGCAACAAAATATGGTCAAATACAAAACCCAATTGTTGATCAAATGCGGGTCGGATCGTCCCGAATGGCAAGTGACATTAATATAAACCTTTATAATAGTTTATTTGAAGACGCTACAAAGCGTCAACGAACATCGGCCCCAACAAGCGAGTTGGGACAATATATGGCTACAAACTTTTTAATAACTTTAAGGACCGAAGAGTTTACAAACTTTGACATTTTGGCTTGGTGGAAAGAAAAAGAAATCCAATTTCCAATTTTATCCGCTATGGCTCGTGACTTATTAACGGTCCAAGCTTCGACGATAGCTTCTGAATCGGCCTTTTCTATTAGCGGTAGAATTATATCGGAAAGAAGGTCAAGACTAACCCCCGAATTCGTGAAAGTATGTGTATGTTTGAAAGATTATTTGGACGGAGTAGATAGGGTACAACATGAAACATCGTTGGAAGGTCCGATATTAGAAGACATTGAAGAAACTATAGCAAGAGAAGAAGTTGATTTAGGGATATCACCTCCGAATACCGAATTAGATAAAGGTGAGTTTGAAGACTTAGATATTGAACACGTAGATGTAGAAGATTTTTTGGAAGATTTAATGGATTGAGTATAACGGGTGATGGCAATGCCGAAGCTCGACATACTTGAGTACACTAATATGTTTTCGGGTGATGGCCATGCCGAAGCTCGAAATGTATTAGTATTTATATATTTTTAGTTGTATAATTGTATTGTTTAAATAAAAGGAATGGTTGTATTTTTTTTAGTATGTTATGGTGTATTGTTTAATTAAATGTTTGATAATTAACAAGTTTATTAAATAAATGTTCGAAGTTTTAAATTTCGAAAAAAACCGAACCGAACCGAACCGGTATAAAAACCGATTCCGAACATTTATAACCGAAAAAAACCGAACCGGTAAAAAACCGATTCCGAAAATTTATAACCGAAAAAAACCGATTCCGAACATTTATAACCGAAAAAAACCGATTTCAAAAAAACCGATAAAACCGAAACCGGTTATTAGAAAAACCGGTTTTTTTAAAACCGGTTTTCTAATAACCGAAAACCGGTTTTAACCGATTTATTTGCATCTCTAGTCATCGAGTCATCATTCATCCGCGTTTTTGAAGATTATCATGGTTCACTTGTTGGTTTCAACAATTCAATTCTAGATTCATATGTTAAAACAAATGGGCCGACCCATAAAAGAAAGAGGAGCCCAAACAAAATCTGGAGCCCAATGTCAAAACGATATTTCTGTTTTACTCACTCTCCTTTGTACATGACAAATTTGTACATAATGAATGATCATACTAATTAAATATACTTTTAACTACATGCAAAATAATTTAGGTGGGCCCAGAACCAAACTGAATAAATTTGGAATTGAAACATTGAACATATTCGCAAAAGTCGTATCTTTTATATGAAAAATGACAAATGTAAATTTAAAACATTCAATCTCATGTCGTTCACAAAAAACATCGCTAATGGTGGCCTCGATGAACTGTTTTTCTAGCAGCTGAATCTTCATCAACTTCCATCTGAGAGCTGCTGCTAGCTCCAGCTTCCCAATTAGGCCAAAGACTGATCAAAACTTGATGCCATAGCTGTGGTAACATTGTGCCTTATGGTTCTTAAGAAGTGAATAGCTTGTGACAGATCTTTACGTGTCAATATAACAATATCGCATGCTACTCTCGTTCCAGTTGCCATGGATAACATATTGACTAGCATTACATTCTCAACCGAGAATGGCTTCATCTTTGGTGAGTTTGACGTGAAAAAATATGTGATCCCCGTCATATAGGGATCTTCTTGTTGTGTAGGAACTGTGGTCTTCTTCCCAAATGCATGTACAATAAATCTTGATGATGAGTACTTGCCTCCCAAACCAATTCAGCTATGCGACCCATTACCCCTTGGTGCATGTCTCCGGTATCTTCCCATCCTGCGCTAGGAAGTGAAAAAGCCTCGATATCCCATAATACAACCCGTCGAAGATTGGGCTGCTTATATCTTATCATAGGGTGGCGTCTCAGATAAATGTTCGACGAGTTGTATTATGGGATATCGAGGCGTTTTCACTTCCTAGCGCCGGATGGGAAGATACCGGAGACATGCATTTGGGAAGATGACCACGGTTGAATTGGTTTGGAAGGCAAGTATTCATCGAGAAAGATTTATTGTACATGCATTTGGGAAGATGACCACGGTTCCTACACAACAAGAAGATCCCTGTATGACGGGGATCACATATTTTTTTATGTCAAATTCACCAAAGATGAAGCCATTCTCAATTGAGAATGTAATGCTAGTCAATATATTATCCATGGCAACCGGAACGAGAGTAGCATGCGATTTTGTTATATTGACACGTAAAGATTTGTCACAATCTATTCACTTCTTAAGAAACCTAGGGCACAGTGTTACCACTTAGAGCAATAACCACTTGAAATCAATTATATCCAACCTTAACAATAGTTTCTTTTCCAGGTGTTATCCATTCATCAATACACCCGTCCTCCCTAATATGCCGAATACCAGTAGGATGTACTTGCATAAGGGAATCATTACCTATCATAGAAACTCCAAGTGAAGGTGTGGTACCAAGAAACAAACCCACTATCACTAACCTCTTCAACAGTCTCTCCACTAATAGAAAGCACGAGAGTTGCATTCGCAAATGAAACAACAATTATAAGGCACAAATTCCATCAATATGTGCTTCTTAAACTGTCCAGAGGACTGCATCTCCGGAACTCCTGGAAGCTGTGAGAGTGCCAATTCACTGATAGCAAGTCCTGGTCTGAGTATTCTAAGAGAAGAACACGGGCCTCGACCACAAAGTGTAATTATTTTGTGGGGGTCACTGTCCTCAAAAGTTTACACCTATCATTCCCAAAATGGGCATCAAAACTCTCCATCTGGTCAAATTCTAAAAAGATTTTTTCGCACACTTTAGGTTTGAACAATACGGGGTTGAACCCATCATCGTTTCCATCTGATGTAAACGGATGATGACTCCCATTCAGGATCTTACCAATTGCCTGGAATTGATACAAAGCGTAATTCCCAAACTCTGAAGCAGCAAACAAAAACCTGTCAGATTTCATGACACGCACACACATTGCAGATGCTGTGGATATGGTATCTAAATATTTGATTTTGAGATCCGTAACATGCTCATTATCATGATCAAGGGTAACCTTAAACACATCCACGTTTTTGGTTTGCAAAAGGAAGAAAAACATCGACTTGTGTATATGCAGAGTAGCAGAAACTATAAGGACTCTCCCGCATTCAGATGGCAAAATCAGCCTTCTAGGTATCACAGCGCACACATCCGGATGACCAGGATCCTGATTCTTATAAATAACAAAATTCTCAGCACAAACAAGTACACCACTCGGACCATCCCCACCACCCGGAACAGCGACCAGCATATTAGCACCATCATCAACCCGCTGAGACAATTTGCGGTAAACATTATTAAGCCCTAAATCCAACTCATAAAACCTAAGATGCTTACCCTGGTGAGGCTCAGAATAATCCAACTCAAGGGCAGCAAATACTGGATTATCCCAACCACAATCAACACCAACAATGGAGTAAGTAACCGTACACGACTTATGAGTTTCTAAAGGCGAGGAAATCGTTAAGTTGGCAGCAGAATCTCTACTAAGCACGTAAACAAGCTTCTGTTTCTTGCATCAAAAGCGATCCATAAGAGCACGTCCTTTAGGATTTAAAGCTAGATACTGTCCAGGAACAATTCTCCGACAACCAGATTTCCCTATAGTTTCCCTATGAATAATGTTAAAGACATTATCGTGTTCATTATAAGCAAGTATAGAGACTAGACCATAATCAGAATCAACAACAATGTAGTCTATTTGATGTTGAGAAGTAAGGTTAGCTAAGGATCTAATAGCTCAGAAAACATCTACTGAGAGTATGGTTTGCATGGTACCATGTTTGTCGAGACGTAGGAGTTCAAGGAGTTTTCCTCGTGCGACAACGAGTTCTTGTGATCCTGACGAGGAGAATGTGCCGGTGATGGCACACGCGATGCCTGTGGGTTTCTGGAGAGTCAGATTGTACAGATGCATCTTCTTCGTTAATTGCTACGTACATACGTAAAAGCATGCAGCGAGCGAGCTATGCAGACCTAGCTAATATTAAAGTCGATCGGCTACAGTTGAAGATTATTTGGATTGGATCGAATGAAAGCTAGAGAGGCTATATTTATAGAGGAATTTGATTGATTACTATATGGCGGTTTATAATATAAACGCCTTCTTTATAACGTCCAGACCGACCCAATAAGCTAGAGAGGCTATATTAGGGTTAGTATTCAACAAGAATTATTACAACAATTTTTTCACACTTATACCACTTATCGTTTTTTGTTTTGTTTTTTTAAAAGCAATTTTTTCACACCTATATCATCTATGACTCAAAATATCTCACAAATGCCTCCAGTGAAGCTTTAACCCGCAACCTTTAGGTTGGTGAGAAACACATACCACTAAACCAAAGACCCTGGTCCAGCTTTATAGAGTTTTACATGGTTATCTGAAAAGAGCGAGTCGTTATAAAGTTTTTTGAGGTTATCTAGAATTTCGCTACATATCTCATATAACAAAAGAGCGACACTTTATGCACCTAGTGAGGTTTGAACCCAATTTCACTACATATCTCATATAATATTTCTTGTTAAATAAACTAGCAAGATGCTAAAAGTTACATGAAACATAAGTAACCGATGATACCGACCTTATGACCAACACTAAAGTATGAACACCAAACACGCTAACACAAATGGCAAACACCCGAAAGAAAGTATGAAACGGGGTAAAAACCGACCACAACCTCACACATGTAACATAACCCGTCAGAACCTTAAATCGGGGTAAAAACCTCACACATGTAACATAACCCGTCAAAACCTTAAAGCAAAGAGTTCTAACACACAATATAATCGAGGGGTGGTATTGTGAACCTTAAAGACTAAAAATTCCATACCCGAACCTGGCCCTATTTGAATTCAGTAAAACTTGCTTCGGGTCAAAATTTTATCACATTTTGGGGGTCAACTTGTGTCGGGACAATTCGGATTCGCGTCAACCTGAATATGCCCTTTTTTTACTCTTTTAAATAGAAAATATATAAAATTTAAATTAAAAAAAATCTTATTCGGATCAATCGGGTCAACCCGAACTCGAGTTAGCCAAAAAGTTTCAACCCGATACCAACCCTATGTAGTATCTGAGTTATTCGGGTTTACCCGAATAAATTTTTGGACCCGACTAACCCGACCCAAATATGCTTATTCGGGTTCGGGTCCGGATCGACGTGTAAAAGTGACTTGCACAAAATCAGACCACTCCTATTCAATGATGAGTGAGTGTCTTTAAAAAGGTGAAGACAAGTATTCAACAAGGATTATTAGAACCAACTTCATATTTTTTTACGTGGTCATTTGAAAAGAGCGAGTCGTTATAAAGTTTTTCAAGGTTATCCGGAAAAAGCGGGTCTTTGACTCAATTATACGCGGGCATCCTATGAACCGTTTACTAACACTTTGTGCATCTAGTGAGGTTTGAACACAATTTCACTATACATCTCATATAATATTTTTTCAACGACAATATATATTAAATAAACTAGCAAGATGGTAAAAGTTACATGAACTCGAACATAAGTAACCGATAATACCGACGACCAACACTAACACTAGGATCAAACGGTGGGTCATAAAGTGAATAAGACATACTAAGATGTAGGATTCGATCACCCTACAACCTGGTTACTAGTGCGGAATAAATCCGATCTTGAAGACTAACACACCCCAACAGATTATGTATGATAGAAAAGAAAAAGATGCACAAGAATATAACCCTCAATATTATATGTTTATTGAGTAAGGAAAAGAATGAAGTGCAAAACCCTCCCCCTCACCTCTTTTTATAGAGATGAGGGAGAGAACAAACAGGTTGGAAGAATTAATGTCTGAAACCATTCCCCCTCACCTCCTTTTATAGAGATGAGGAGGAGGATGGGCTTGGGCCGTAAAGAAACCTAACAACCTTAATATGGCTATAATTATAGTTAAATTTACACTAAACCCCCTAACCTATTGACTAAAGTGAATACTATATCTAACAATTTCCACCTTAGTATCACTATTAATCAATACCGATACGCAGCACCTTCGACCTGTGCTGGAACCTCGGACCAGGAACCGCCTTTTACCAAGGCACTAGTAGAAATTACTGCTACTAAACTTAGCTCATATCCTGACTCTGCCAAAAGTCCTTTTAGCCATATTTTCTTCTTCCAAACCTCAGTAAACGTCATATATCCTGCTTTAGTTATTGATAAAGCATCCATGTGCTGCAAATTAGCTTTCAAGCTTCCTATACATCCTAATATCATCAATCCTATACATTGTGATTGATCTACTCATGGCGTAGTCAAAATCCACAAAAACTTATGCATTTGTCTGTAAACCACGATCAAACCATCCGGAATTATCCACACCTCGGGCACCGATATCTATGGTTCAGTCTTCGTACAGACCCATACCTGATACTCCTGGCTTCTCACCGCATATATACATGACCACTTACATTCTATTCCATATCAACAATCCCCTAATAGACAATACCCTTCCCAAACGATAGTATGGAGTGTCCCTCCAACAAAGTCTGTACCAACTTTCAGTTGTAAAACCTAGACTCTGACACCCTTAGAGTATTACCACTCTGATCCCTGATGATCTCTATACCAAGTACATTTCCCTTTGCTTTATCCAGCAAACACTTGGTAGCCCAGATCCGAGCCTTGCATCCACAAGAAAAAACCATATCATTTATATAGAGAAATAGATGTATGAATATACCTGGTGTATACTCCCAGTAATAGCCATCGCTGCATTTCCTACAACCGTTGCTGAGCGCATACACATCTGACCGAGCATCCATATCATCTTTCAATCCAGCTTTCCACTTGAAAATTACCTCACAAGCAACTGTATCATTGAAAGTTAATGACTCATGTGCAAAAATCTTTTCTACTGCAGCAACTACAAAAGCAGCCTCGTTACTGTCTTCTCTATACCCAAATAGTTTGCAACCTTCTGTAGAGGACATCGTTTGCAAAACAGTAAAAAATATCTGAGAACCCTATGATAAGATATAAGCAGCCCAATGTTCGACGGGTTGTATTATGGGATATCGAGGCTTTTTCACTTACTAGCGCATGATGGGAAGATACCGAGAAGGACATTCACCAAATGGTAAGGTCGCATGACATGAATTGTTTTGGAAGGACTACAAGTACTCCAATCGGAAAGATTATTGACATGGCATTTGGGAATAAGACCATGGTTCCTACACAACAAGAAGATCCCTATATGACAGGTATCACATATTTGTTTACATCAAACTCACCAAAGATGAAGCCATTCTCGATTGAGAATGTAATTCTAGTCAATATGTTATCCAAGGCAACTAGAACGAGAGTAGCAAGCAATTTTGTTATATTGACACGTAAAGATTTGTCACAAGCTATTAACTTCTTAAGAAGCCTAGGGCACAGTGTTACCACTTAAAGTAATAACCACTTGAAATCGGTTATATCCAACCTTAACAATAGTTTGTTTTCCAGGTGTTCTCCATTTATCAATACGCCCGTCCTCCCTAATATGCCGAATACCAGTAGGATGTACTTGTATAAGGGAATCATCACCTATCATAGAAACTCCAAGTGAAGGTGTGGTACCAAGAAACAACCCACTATCACTAACCTCTTTAACAGTCTCTCCACCAATAGAAAGCACAAGAGTTGCATTCGCAAATGAAACAACAATATAAGCATCAAATTCATCGTTAATGTTCTTCTTAACTGTCCAAAATGCAGTCTGAACTCCTGGAAGCTGTGAGACTGACAATTTAGATAAACATGTCCTTGGTAGAGTATCTAAGAGGAGTAACGCGAGCCTGACCTACAAAGTGTTAAAAAATTTGTGGGTCCTTTCCTAAAAAGTTTACCCCTTTCATCCCATAAAGGCATCAAACTCTCCATCTGGTCAATTCTAACAAAGATTTTTTAGCCCTTTAGGTTTGAACAATACGGGTTGCAATCCGTCATCAGTTTCCATCGATGTAGTGGATGATGATTCCACATCAGGATTGGTTCCAATAGCCTGGAATTGATACAAAGCGTGATTCCCAAACTCTGAAGCAGCAAACAGAAACCCGTCTGATTTCATGACACACAATGCAGAAGATGTGGGTATGGTATCAAAATACTTGATTTTGAGTTCCGTAACACGGTCATTATTATGATCAAGGGTAACCTTAAAGACGTCCCCATATTCGGTTTGCAAAAGGAAGAAAAACATGGATTTGTGTCGTTTATGCATAGTAGCAGAAACTATAAGGACTCCGCGTTCAGCAGGCAAATCAGCCCTTCTAGGAATCACAGCGCACACATCCGGATGACCAGGATCCTGATTCTTATAAATAACGAAATTCTCAGTATAAACAAGTACACCACTCGGACCATCCCCACCACCCGGAACTGCCACCAACATATTAGCACCATCATCAACCAGCTGAGACGATTTTCTGTAAACATTATTAAGCCCTAAATCCAGCTCATAAAACGTAAGATGTTTACCCTGGTCACGCTCAGAATAATCCAACTCAAGGGCAGCAAATACTGGATTATCCCAACCACAATCAACGCCAACAATGGAGTAAGTAACCGTACACGACTTACAATAACATGGGAAAATTTGATTTGAAGTAGTTTGTCATTTGGAATGTAATTCGTATGCTTTAAGCGTCGGTTTGTAAGTCTCGTATGATTATCGTTCTAATATGTTTAAGTGTCTGTTTGTAAGTCGCTTGTGTTACTACAAGTGGTATGTATAATATTTACCTAAATGAATGTTTGTTTTTGTGTTACTTGATGAATGAGCATCTTGAAAAAGTATACGGTATATCATGTTCAACTCTAGAAGGGTAGTGCATATCCTGACCGAACCGAGAAAACGGAGTGCTTTTTTTATATAGTTATTATTTAAAACTACACAACAAACCGATATGTTTTTTATATAGTTTTTATATAGTTATATGTTAAACACATATTTTAAAACCACACAAGAAACCGATATGTTTTTTTTAGTATTTATATATTTTAAATAATAATTATAAAATATATTTTATAAATAATAATGATTTAAAAGCATAATTAAATTTTATAATAAAATACATAATCCCGGGCGACATGTCGCCAGGAAACGTGAGCGGGAAAAATTGTCACCAGGAGTTTCGTTAAATTTTTTTGTTAAATTTTAATAAAAAAGTTTACGAACGTTAATTACCACTAATTACCACGCTTAATCATTCACGTAAAATATTTTTTTTATGTCGCCCGGGAAAGTGAGCGGGAAAAAATGCCGCCAAGATTTTTGTTTTTTTAGTCAAATTTTAACAAAGTTATCCCGGGCGACATGTCGCCCGGGAAACTATATTCATACTTTGACTAAAAAGTCTATCAGAATTGGTGCCACGTCGAACGGACTTTTGTCGTTTAGTGACGTTTCCAGGGCGATAAATGTCGCCCGGGAAAACTTGGTCACCTGTTCTACTTTTTCTTGTAGTGAACTATGCATTCTGGTGGTTCTGTAAATCCATAAGCTGTATTCAAAACTTGGACTATCACGTACACTGTACAGTTTGTGCAAAAAAAAAGGTTTTAGTACTAGGGAAACATACGGAAGATGAAGATGTTAGGATGGATAAACAGACACTGAATTACTATTGCACAAAAGTGAAGACAATATTTATGTTGTTTTACATCTCAACTAGAAAATTCATACTGTAGTTATTAGTACTAGAATAATGAAACAGGCAAAAAGTGGATAAGATGTAACAACAGAGTGTCATATGTATTAGTTAAATATGAAACAGGAGTTGTGTTGTATCGATTCAGGGGGTGTTTGTTTCGGCTTATGAAACATAAGCCCATTTGGGCTTATATTTCATAAGCTCCAATTTTCTAACTTATTTCAAGACTTAGGGGCTTATATACGTTTTTTATATCATAATAAACTTATATAAGCCCACAAGTCTCAAAATAAGCCAGAAAATTGGGGCTTGTGAAATATAAGCCCAAATTAAATTTGATTTCGGCTAATATTTCATAAGCCTCAATTTTCTGGCTTATTTTGAGACTTGTGGGCTTATATAAGTTTATTATATCATAAAAAACTTATATAAGCCCACAAGTCTCAAAATAAGCCAAAAAATACCCAAATGGGCTTATGTTTCATGAAAAACAATCTAATATATATAATTAACCTACATTAAAGCCGCAACAGTCACCATAACCCCCTGCGCCGTTCCCTCAACTGAAAAGTGAGTTGACCCATTTTGTCGCCACTATTCGAACAGAAGAACCTTTTTTATAGAAAGATATTCTAAAAACCTGTACAAAAGAAAAGGCGGGTTTTTAGATTTTATGCCAAACAATGTTGTTTAATACTATCATTTTACACCTAAACTTACATATCCAACAACCACACGGGTTCACTTTCCTTTAAAACTAATAATATACATTATTTTGTTTAGCCAAACGATTTATAACTTGACGTGTCTATATACAACATAGGTTAATTTCATACGTTTTCTAAACTGAGTTCATAAATTAAATTCTTCATCAAGTTAAACAACAAATGCATAACAAAACACAAACACTAAAAGTCAAACACTCATAATAGAGCATATGTTAACTCAAGTGTCTCAATTCTTCATCATCTCAGTTTGAAGATTATCATGGTTCACTGGTTGGTTTCAAAAATTCGATTCTAGATTCATATGTTAAAACAAATGGGCCGGCCATAAAAGAAATAGGAGCCCAAACAAAATCTGGAGCCCAATGTCAAAATGATATTTCTGTTTTACTCACTCTCCTTTGTACATGACAAATTTGTACATAATGAATGATCATACTAATTAAATATACTTTTATCTACATGCAAAATAATTTAGGTGGGACCAGAACCAAGATGAATAAATTTGGAATTGAAACATTGAACATATTCGCAAAAGTCTTATCTTTTATATGAAAAATGACAAATGTAAACTTAAAACATTCAATCTCATGTCGTTCACAAAAAACATCCCGCTAAAGTGTGCGCTCGAAGACTCCTTTTTCTAGCAGCAGAATTTCAATCAACTTCCATCCATATGAGCTGCTGCTAGCTCCCGCTTCCCAATTAGGCCAAATAATCTTATTATTCGAAGCATCTCGCATAAGATGCAAATATCAAAACTTGATGCCATAGCTGTGGTATTCACTGTGCCCTAGGTTTCTTAAGAAGTGAATAGCTTTTGAACCTTATCGTATATCGACAAAATCGCATACTAACTACTCTCGTTCCGGATTCCATGGATAACATATTGACTAGCATTACATTCTCAATCGAGAATGGCTTCATCTTTGGTGAGTTTGACGTAAAAAAATATGTGATCCCCATCATATAGGGATCTTCTTGTTGTGTAGGAACTATAGTCTTCTTCCCAAATGATTGTATAATAAATCTTTCACGATGAGTACTTGCCTTCCAAACCAATTTAGCGATGCGACCCATTACCCTTTGGTGCATGTGTTAGCATCGCAGATTAACATTATCCAATCAATAATTAGTTGTCATATTGATTAGTCAATCAATTAGTAATCATCTAGTCATTGATTTGTGTCTATCCATTTATCTATTGATTAGTGTCTATCCATTTATCATTGTACCCCTATAAAATTTTAATCTATGATCTTTAATGAAAGAGAACACACAGTTTCACCATTTTTACATGGTATCAGAGCTTAAGATCCTAACCCTAATCACGTCTCTTTCGCTCAAAAACACTATCCTTCTTCACATAGAGCATATGTTAACTCAAGTGTCTCAATTCTTATACATAAGTAATTAAAAAAACTAACCTCATAATGGTTCATCATCCCAGTATGAAGATTATCATGGTTCACTAGTTGGTTTCAAAAATTCAATTCTAGATTTATATGTTAAAACAAATAGGCCGGTCCATAAAAGAAAGAGGAGCCCAATGTCAAAACGATATTTCTGTTTTACTCACTCTCCTTTGTACATGACAAATTTGTACATAATGAATGATCATACTAACTAAATATACTTTTATCTACATGTAAAATAATTTAGGTGGGACCAGAACCAAAATGAATAAATTTGGAATTGAAACATTGAACATATTGGCAAAAGTCTTATCTTTTATATGAAAAATGACAAATGTAAATTTAGAACATTCAATCTTATGTCGTTCACAAAAAACGTCGCTAATGGAGGCCTCGATAAACTCTTTTTCTAGCAGCTGAATCTTCATCAACTTCCATCTGAGAGCTGCTACTAGCTCCCGCTTCCCAATTAGGCCAAATAATCGTATTATTCGAAGCATCTCGCATAAGATGCAAAAGACTGATCAAAACTTGATGCCATAGCTGTGGTAACACTGTGCCCTAGGCTTCTTAAGAAGTGAATAGCTTGTGACAGATCTTTATATAACAAAATCGCATGCTCTCGTTCCGGTTGCCATGGATAACATATTGACTAGCATTACATTCTCAATCGAGAATGGCTTCATCTTTGGTGAGTTTGACGTAAAAAAATATGTGATCCCCGTCATATAGGGACCTTCTTGTTGTATAGGAACTGTGGTCTTCTTCCTAAATGCATGTACAATAAATCTTTCACAATGAGTACTTGCCTTCCAAACCAATTCAGCTATGCGACCCATTACCCTTTGGTGCATGTCTCTGGTATCTTCCTATCCTGTGCTAGGAAGTGAAAAAGCCTTGATATCCCATAATACAACCCGTCAAAGATTGGGCTGCTTATATCTCTTATCATAGGGTGATAGGGTGGCCTCTCAGATATTTTTTACTGTTTTGCAAACGATGTCCTCTACAGACCGTTTCAAATGAAAAACAATAATCACTTAAACTTTGTAATTCACTAACGGCTGAATTTTTTAGGTAAAGAAGAACGGTCGTATACCCATGTTGTCGTAACCAATAAAACACCTCACAATAATCCGTGTCTCCCGATATTAATACGACGATTGACGATTGTTCCAACTCAAGTGTAAACAAGTCAATAATAAGACTTGTATCTGCCGCGTTTGCGGTCCCAGCCGGGACACTTGTTACTGAGAATCCATTATTATGGCAAGCCTGTATTGCCACCTTTGATACATTGGTATTGGTATATGCATTCATTTAAGCAAGTGGAATCCATTATTTTGGCAAGCCTCTATTGCCACCTTCGATACATTCGTATTGGTATATGCATTCATTCGAGCAATTGTTATGTTAGGAAAGTATGACAGCAAACCCTCTTTGATAAATAGAACTGCGTTATAGGCACCAATCTTTGGATCAACATGACAATTATCTAAATCCCAAGATAAGTACAATTTTTTCTTTAAGAAGACGTCCATCTGCTACCAAAAAGAAAAAAAACTTAGCAAGTGTTGCACACATTATAGAGTTTTATGTGGTTATCCGAAAAGGGCGAGCTTTTATAAAGTTTTTTGAGATTATCCAAAAAGAGCGGGTCTTTTGACTCAATTGTACGCGGCATAACTGAGTCAAACACCCTTGGTGCACCTACTGAGGTTTGGGAACAATTTTATTGCATCTCATATATATTTTATTTTAAAAGACACTGTATATAATATATATAAATAAACTAGCAAGATGTTAAAAGTTACATTAATTCGAACATAAGAAATCGATACACCGATGATACCAACCCTATGACCAACACTTACACTAGAATCAAACAGGTGGGTCATAAAGTGAATAAGACATACTAAGATACAACTCTAGTCTAGCAAACTCACCAAACACGCTAACATAAATGGCAAACACCGGGTAAAAAGTATGAAACGGGTTAAAAACCGACAACCTCACACATGTAACATAACCCATCAGAACCTTATAGCAAAGAGTTCTAACGCACGACCTCATCATACCCACGAGGCCATGACCCAAAACTTCTCACAACATCACCATAACCATGACCCAAAACTTATCAGGACCTCACCAAACACATGACCTAAAACTTCTAACGACCTCAGCATACCCATCACTCGAACCATCTCACGACCTCACAACACTAAGGACCAGAACCATCTCACAACCACAATACCCATGACCCAACTCCCACTACATACCCACGACCAGAACCATTTCACAACCTCACCATACCCATGGCCCAAAACTTCTCATGACCTCACCATACCCATGACCCAAACTATACCCACGAGCAGAAACTCTCGAGGTTACCATACCCACAACCTTAATCACCTAATGATCTCATAACCCACGTTATCTCACAACCTGCAACAACTCTCAACCTCACCATCTCTACAGCAACACCATCTCACAACCTCCTTATCTCACAATCTCACCATCTCTAAAACAAACCATCTCGGACCATCTCATAAACTCATCATATCCACGACCTGAACTACCTCTCCATATCCATGACCTGAACTACCTCACCATAGATAACGCTGCTATTAAGTAAACCACCATGACCACTCACGTAGCTCCGCCTCTGCACACCACCATGTTTCATTCTTTTCAAACTGCATAACTGATTGATTGGCTTCTTAAGCCATCGTATTTGTCATAATGGCATCATGTTGCTCAAAAAAATCCATTATTCTATGAAAACTGCCAAAAATCTCGTCTAGATAGAACGCTTTTAGATAAATGACAAAAATGCACAAACAAGAAACCCATCATGCTTGACATATTGTGTAGAAAGAAGCCCATGTTTGTTAATGAAAGCGTTCATATTTGCAACGATGACCAAAGTAAAAAGACTAAAAAGTTATCACTCCCGTTCAGGATGTACATAATGAACAGGTTAAATAGTCAAAACAGACATAGCATGTATCTTACAATATACCAGCCTATTGTTAAGTGGCTTGATGATACTCGTCAATCGTTTCTTTCATTCCGTCCAGTTTCTCAAGAACATATTCCACTTTCTTGTAGCAGATTTTGTTAGATATTCGAGCTATGTAATCACACTTCTCAAATGGACGGTACTCACATGCGCTCTTAATTTCTTCCCTCAAAGTCACTTGTATATCCTATTGTACATGATACAAGAATAAGTCAGCATACATGCCTTAAACTTGAAAGCACATTTGAATCAATACTATTTTTAAATGTAGCACAGAAAGAAAAGATAAAACATTAAAAGGAGGCACATATAGTGTTAAGAAAACAAGATGAATGAGTATGTATTTGATTGGGAAAATGTAAGACCTTCATTAACTGCATAAACTCGTTGACCAATTCCTTTCTGGGCCCACTAGGGTTCGAGAATTCTTCCATCACCCCACCAGTAAGTTCCAGTACTCTAACTATCCTCATAAGAATAACAACACCAATTAGGATTGAATACAAAGTGAAATATGAACTCTAGTATATATTTTTAGTCTCGTTCTTTCATATCAATAATAATCAAAGTATGACAAGTATATTACCTTCTCAACAGTTTATAGATGCTACAATGATGCATTTTGGTTCTGTGAATCCATGGGCTGTATTCAAAACTTGGAGAATCACATACGCTGTACAGTTTGTAAAAAAAAGGTTTTAGTACTAGTGAAACATATGGAAGATGAAGATGTTAGGATGGATAAACAGACACTGAATTACTATTGCACAAAAGTGAAGACAATATTTATGTTGTTTTACATCTCAACTAGTGTTGGTGATTTTAGTGTCATCGACGGCCATTTAGGTAATGATGATTTACTAGAGACTAATGAGAAGTGTGGAGTGCACACTCGTTGAGCTAATATGTTTTCGACCATGACAAAAATGCTAGGGTCAAGGGGGTTGCGCCCCCTTGCGGGGTCAAGGGGCAGCGCCCCTTGCGGGGTGAAGGGGCAGAGTCCCTTGCGGGGTCAACGGTATATTTGGTGCTCCAAGTAAGTTATCCGTTTTTCCCTTCTGATTTCTAGTGTGACTGTTGAAAAAACAGTTGTGAAAGTTGGTTTCAACCAACTTTAACTGCTTAACTGTCATCTACAATCTGTTTTATAAATAGATCCATTAGCCTCATTCATACATACGAAAATAAACTTACAATTCCTCTATTGTTCTTGATTTGTGATTCTTGTGCCTAGAACACATGAAGGAGATGACTATGAATTTTGGGAAATGATAAGTGCTTAATTACACATATCTTTTACCTCTAAAAACGAGCTTAAATGACCTTAAAAAAAAAAAAAATTCCCAAAGGCTATTAGCCGTTATAGTAGTCGTTTTTTTGTTTTTTTTTAAAAGTTTTTATAATGTTTTTTGATGAATTTAGGCATGGAGAAATTGTGTAGTATAAATACATGTAATGGGTTGGGGTTAAAAACACATAAAAAACACTCATTAATCACTCTTTTTCTCCTAATCACGGATATAATAGCTCTATTCTAAAATCCCTCTATAATGAAAAACACACAATTCACAACAAAGTCTTCCCTCCACTAATCCCTCCATTTCTAACTTGCCATGTACAAAAGTTTACACAAATGACAGATGTGGGATGTGAATTAGACGAACTATGAGAAAATCGATGTTGGTTCTAATTTCGATATGTGTATTATGATCGATGGGGTGGAAAAGGCGCGTTGCAAGAAATATATGAAATTTTATAACCCCGCGTCTAACACTACACTCCGGACTCATAAGCACGGTTGTAATGCGGTTAGCCAAAATGATACGTCACAAGGTACTATTGGTGCGGATGGTCAAGTTTTTATATTTGATAATGATGCGGTTCCGAACTTGATTTTTATGAAGTTTGTCAATCCAACTAGCGCTTTCATTCAACCACTTCGACAATGTCGAGCTTACGAAGATCATCAAAAGGAGGCTACAACCGCGGTATCAACATCTAAGTCGTACTACCTTAAGATGTGAAGATTTAATTATGGAAACGCTAAAAAAAATATTATTGATGGTTGTTCCGTGATTATAAATATGGTGTTTCTATAACTAAACTAACGATACTTGGACCAGGTCACCATATGGTACGGTAAATTCTTATTTAGCTGTTTACGTTCATTGGTTTAATCCCGAATCTTGGTTATTAATGAAACGGACAATTGCTTTTAAACTATTTGGTTAAAACAATGTGGTGAAGAACCCCTAGGACCTTGCTATGATAATAATACTAGGTGGAATTCTAATTGCATGGTGTTTGAAAATATATTAAGACAACGTGAGTCTTTCACGCTTTTAATGAAAACACCTTTGGTTAATTAGAAATAAAGATCCGTTTCGATAAGCGACCAAGATTGAGATCTACCTAAATGATTTAACTATTTTTACAAGTCTTTAATGTGCAACAACTAAAATTATCGGGTGTTTATTACCCAACTAGCTCATTAGTTTTAAATCAAATTTATGCTATGACAGAAAAATTAGACGAATTAAAAACTTCACCTAGTCAAATGTTTAGAAGAATGTTTAAAGTTATAAAAAAGAAATTTGTAAAATATTTTGCTAATTTACCTTTGGTTTTTACTTGTTTCGCCTCACTTAATCCATGTTTAAATGTTTGGAGCGTAGAACTTTTAATATCAAGAATAATGAAACAATTTAGACTATATCCCAGTGGGTTAATACGCTAAACGAACCCCGGACCCCAACTATATAAACTCTCAAATTTTTAAATTTAACGATAACTTTAAAAAATTATTTGGAATTTATGCAACAAAATATGGTCAACAACAAAACCCAATTGTTGACCAAATGCGGGCCGGATCGTCCTCCCGAATGGCAAATGACATTAATATAAACATTTATAATAGTTTATTTGAAGACGCTACAAAGCCGTCACCGAAACATCGGTTTCCATACAAGCGAGTTGGATCAATATAGCTACGAAAACATTTTTAATAATTTCTATAAG
Organism: Tanacetum coccineum; assembly: GCA_026074375.1. NCBI lineage: Eukaryota > Viridiplantae > Streptophyta > Magnoliopsida > Asterales > Asteraceae > Tanacetum > Tanacetum coccineum. The sequence continues at coordinate 49,040 of BQNB010014260.1, forward strand.
GCCCAAAGAGTTATACCAACTTTGACATTATTGTTGCTTGGTGGAAAGAAAGGGAAATCCAATTTTCAATTTAATCCGCTATGGCTACGTGACTTATTAACGGTCCAAGCTTCGACGGTAGCTTCGAATCGGATAATTTTCTATTAGCGGTAGAATTATATCGGAAAGAAGGTCAAGACTAACCCCCGAATCCGTGAAAGTATGTGTATGTTTGAAAGATTATTTGGACGGAGTAGATAGGGTACAACATGAAACATCGTTGGAAGGTCCGATATTAGAAGACGTTGAAGAAACTATAGCAAGAGAAGAAGTTGATTTAGGGATATCACCTCCGAATACCGAATTAGATGAAGGTGAGTTTTGAAGACTTAGATATTGAAACACGTAGATGTAGAAGAAGTGAGTTGACCCATTTGTCGCCACTCCTTTTTAGAAGAATTCTAAAAACCTGTACAAAACCAAACAAAAGGAAAAAAATCCGAAAAAGAAACTTCTCAAAGAAAGACGGACCGAAAATGGAACAATCTTAAAGAAACTTAGTCGCAACCTTAAGATATTTTTCTTTTACATCCAATAGGGAACAACATACAAAGAAAAGGCGGGTTTTTAGATTTTATGCCAAACAATGTTGTTTAATACTATCATTTTACACCTAAACTTACATATCCAACAACCACACGGGTTCACTTTCCTTTAAAACTAATAATATACATTATTTTGTTTAGCCAAACGATTTATAACTTGACGTGTCTATATACAACATAGGTTAATTTCATACGTTTTCTAAACTGAGTTCATAAATTAAATTCTTCATCAAGTTAAACAACAAATGCATAACAAAACACAAACACTAAAAGTCAAACACTCATAATAGAGCATATGTTAACTCAAGTGTCTCAATTCTTCATCATCTCAGTTTGAAGATTATCATGGTTCACTGGTTGGTTTCAAAAATTCGATTCTAGATTCATATGTTAAAACAAATGGGCCGGCCATAAAAGAAATAGGAGCCCAAACAAAATATGGAGCCCAATGTCAAAACGATATTTCTGTTTTACTCACTCTCCTTTGTACATGACAAATTTGTACATAATGAATGATCATACTAATTAAATATACTTTTATCTACATGCAAAATAATTTAGGTGGGACCAGAACCAAGATGAATAAATTTGGAAACTTAAAACATTCAATCTCATGTCGTTCACAAAAAACATCGCTAATGGTGGCCTCGATGAACTCTTTTTCTAGCAGCTGAATCTTCATCAACTTCCATCTGAGAGCTGCTGCTAGCTCCCGCTTCCCAATTAGGCCAAATAATCTTATTATTCGAAGCATCTCGCATAAGATGCAAATATCAAAACTTGATGCCATAGCTATGGTAACACTGTGCCTTAGGTTTCTTAAGAAGTGAATAGCTTGTGACAGATCTTTATATAACAAAATCGCATGCTACTCTCGTTCCGGTTGCCATGGATAACATATTGACTAGCATTACATTCTCAATCGAGAATGGCTTCATCTTTGGTGAGTTTGACGTAAAAAAATATGTGATCCCCATCATATAGGGATCTTCTTGTTGTGTAGGAACTATAGTCTTCTTCCCAAATGCATGTATAATAAATCTTTCACGATGAGTACTTGCCTTCCAAACCAATTCAGCGATGCGACCCATTACCCTTTGGTGCATGTGTTAGCATCGCAGATTAACATTATCCAATCAATAATTAGTTGTCATATTGATTAGTCAATCAATTAGTAATCATCTAGTCATTGATTTGTGTCTATCCATTTATCTATTGATTAGTGTCTATCCATTTATCATTGTACCCCTATAAATTGTAATCTATGATTAATGAAAGAGAACACACAGTTTCACCATTCTTACATGGTATCAGAGCTTAAGATCCTAACCCTAATCACGTCTCTTTCGCTCAAAAACACTATCCTTCTTCACAAAATAGTTGTCCTCCGGTCATCGACAACTCGTCGATGATTCGGAGGGATCCTTGTCAAACCCTAAATCAAAAAAAAAACCTAGCCGCCATCGTCACCACTCACCTCCCTCTCGTCATTGGTGGTTTTGGTATTGACTCTGCAACTCTATCATTATAGTTATTTAATTGTTTTTTTATGTCGAATCCAGGGTATTAATTCCTGAGACGACTTTTGTTGGTGTCGAATCTAGGGTATAAGTCCTGAGACGACTTTTGTCGAATCTAGGGTATCAAGTCCCGAGACGACTTTTGTCGAATCTAATGTTTAAGTCCCGAGACGACTTTTGGTTTTTGGCAGATAGATACAGGTTGAGTCTACCATCTTTGACAAGATAGATATACCTTGAGTCTGTCGTGTTAAGCAGATCGATACAGGTTGAGTCTACCATCTTTGACAAGATAGATATACCTTGAGTCTGCCGTGTTAAGCAGATCGATACAGGTTGAGTCTGCCATCTTCGACAGATAGATATACCTTGAGTCTGCATGAATAAGATGATAGAAGAAGAAGAGCTTTCAACTCAAACAAACAACGAAGAAGATAATAGAAGAAGAAGAGGCTTTCAACTTATGTTCTAGTTTGTCCATCGCGAAGCCTTCCGTTCAAACTGCGGGGGAGTGTTAGCATCGCAGATTAACATTATCCAATCAATAATTAGTTGTCATATTGATTAGTCAATCAATTAGTAATCATCTAGTCATTGATTTGTGTCTATCCATTTATCTATTGATTAGTGTCTATCCATTTATCATTGTACCCCTATAAATTGTAATCTATGATTAATGAAAGAGAACACACAGTTTCACCATTCTTACAGTCTCCGGTATATTCCCATCCTACACTAGGAAGTGAAAAAGCCTCGATATCCTATAATACAACCCGTCGAAGATTGGGCTGCTTATATCTCTTATCATAGGGTGATAGGGTGGCCTCTCAAATATTTTTTACTGTTTTGCAAACGATGTCCTCTACAGACAGTTTCAAACAAAAAACAATAATCACTTAAACTTTGTAATTCACTAACGGCTGAATTTTTCGGGTAAAGAAGAACGGTCGTGTACCCATGTTGTCGTAACCAATAAAACACCTCACAATAATCCGTGTCTCCCGATATTAATACGAAGATTGATGATTGTTCCAACTCAAGTCTAAACAAGTCAATAATAAGACTTGTATCTGTCGCGTTTGCGGTCCCAGCCGGGACACTTGTTACTGAGAATCCATTATTTTGGCAAGCCTCTATTGCCACCTTCGATACATTCGTATTGGTATATGCATTCATTCGAGCAATTGTTATGTTAGGAAAGTATGACAGCAAACCCTCTTTGATAAATAGAACTGCGTTATAGGCACCAATCTTTGGATCAACATGACAATTATCTAAATCCCAAGATAAGTACAATTTTTTCTTTAAGAAGACGTCCATCTGCTACCAAAAAGAAAAAAAACTTAGCAACACTTGCTCAAATGAATGCATATACCAATACGAATGTATCGAAGGTGGCAATAGAGGCTTGCCATAATAATGGATTCTCAGTAACAAGTGTCCTGGCTGGGACCGTATACAAGCCTTATTATTGACTTGTTTTGACTTGAGTTGGAACAATCGTCAATCGTCATATTAATATCAGGAGACACGGATTATTGTGAGGTGTTTTATTGGTTACGACAACATGGGTACATGACCGTTCTTCTTTACCCAAAAAATTCAGCCGTTAGTGAATTACAAAGTTTAAGTGATTATTGTTTTTCGTTTGAGTACAGGACATCATTTGCAAAACAGTAAAAAATATCTGAGAGGCCACCCTATCACGCTATGATAAGAGATATAAGCAGCCCAATCTTCGACGGGTTGTATTATGGGATATCGAGGCTTTTTCACTTCCTAGCGCAGGATATCGGTTAAAAACCGAAACCGCACACATGTAACATAAACCCATCAGAACCTTATAGCAAAGAGTTCATAACGCACAACCTCATCATTACCACGAGGCCATGATCCCAAAACTTATACAACATCACCATTACCATGACCCAAAACTTATTCTGGAACATCACCAAACACAGGACCTAAAATTCTTACGGACTCAGCATAACCCCATCACTCGAACCTCTGCACGACCTCACAACCTAAGGGACCAGAGACCATCTCACAAAACCACAATACCATGTCCCAACTCCCTCTACTATACCCTACGACCTGAAACCATTTCACAACCTTCACCATTACCATGGCCCTAAACTTCTCAGACCTCACCTCCCATGAACCCAAACTATTCCCACGATAGTAAAACTCTTGAGGTTACCATACACTACTAAACCTTAATCACCTAATGATCTCATAACCCACCTTATCTAACAACCTGCAACAACTCTCAACCTCACATCTCTCTACAGCCAAACACCATTACAAACCTCCTTTTCTTACAATCTCACATTTTAAGCAAAACCATCTCGGACCATCTCATAAAGTCATCATTTCACGACCTGAACTACTTCTCTATATCTCGACCTGAACTACCTCACCATTGATAACGCTGCTATTAAGTAAACCTCCATGACCACTCACGTAGCTCCACCTTTTGGTACACCACCTATGTTTCATTCTTTTCAAAACCGCATAACTGATTGATTGGGCTTCTTAAGCCATCGTATTTGTCATAATGATCCCTGTTGCCCAAAAAAATCATCTTTCTGTGATAACTGCCAAAAAAAGTCTCGTCTAGATTAGAATGCTTTTAAGATAATGACAAAAATGCACAAACAGAAACCAATTCGGTTGACATATTGTGTAGAAGAAGCCCATGTTTGTTATGAAGCTTCATATTTGGCAACGATAACACAATGGTAAATAAGATAAAAAGTTATCACTCCCGTTCAGGATGTTACATAATGAACAGGTTAAATAGTAATAAAACAGACATATCATGTATCTTACAATATACCAGGCCTATTGTTAAGTTGGCTTGATGTACTTCGTCAATCGTTTCTTTCATGTACGTCAGTTTCTCAGAACATATTCCACTTTCTTGTAGCAGATTTTGTTGATATTGGAGCTATGTTATCACACTTCTCAAACCCATGGAGTCGGGTATCACATCGCTCTTAAATTTCTTCCCTCTAAAAGTACTGTATATCTATGTTGTTACATGATTACAAGATAAGTCAGCTTCATGACTGAAACTTGAAAGCATTTCTTGAATCAATACTATTTTTAAAATTGTAGCTCAGAAAGGAAAAAGATAAAAACATTAAATAGGAGGCCATATAGTGTTAAGAAAACACGATGATTGAGTATGTATTTGATTAGAAATGTAACCTTCATTACTGCATATAAACTCGTTGACACATTTCTTTCTGGGCCCACTAGGTTCGAGAATTCTTCCACACCCCACACCATCCTGTAAGTTCCAGTACTCTAACTATCTCTCATAAGAATTAAACAACACCAAATTGGATAAAAATACAAAGTGAATATGAACTCTAGTATATTTTTTGTCTCGTTTTTCATATCAATAATAAATCAATGTATGACAAGTATATTACCTTCTCAACAGTTTATTGATGCTACAAATGATGATTATGGTTTCTGTGAATCCATGGCTGTATTCAAAACTTGGAGAATCACCATTACGCTGCTAAAGTTTGTAAAAAAAGGTTTTTGTACTTGTGATACATATTGGAAGATGAAGATGTTAGGATGGTTAAATAGACACTGAAAGTACTATGCACAAAAAGTGAAGACAAATATTTATGTTGTTTTACATCCTATAGTGTTGGTGTTTTAGTGTCATCGGACGGACATTTTAGGTATTGTTGATTATAGAGACTAATGAGAAAGTGTGGACTGTGCAACACTCGTTGAGCTAATATGTTTGTCGACCATGACAAAATGCTTGGGTGAAGGGGGTTGAGCCCCCTTGCTGGGTGTCAAGTCATGGGGCAGCGCCCCTTGCGTGGTCATGGTATATTTGTGCTCCAAGTAAGTTATCCGTTTTTCCCTTCTGATTTCTAGTGTGACTGTTGAAAAAACAGTTATGAAAGTTGGTTTCAACCAACTTTAACTGCTTAACTGTCATCTACAATCTGTTTTATAAATAGATCCATTAGCCTCATTCATACATACGAAAATAAACTTACAATTCCTCTATTGTTCTTGATTTGTGATTCTTGTGCCTAGAACACAAATTGCTATTCTCTTTGTATTATCCTAATTGAGATTTCGTGCAACCCAGGCATCTTATAGGATCGAAATACTTAATACAGAAAGTGAACTCAACACGATACAACAGAGATATCCAGGATTATCACACACACCCCAATTTCTAACAAACGTATTAAGTATTTGTTGTGATCATGGTTGGAAATACGGTGAAGGAGATGACTATGAATTTTGGGAAACTAGATAAGTTTGAAGGGCATGATTTTAGGCGATGGCAGAAGAAGATGTATTTCTTGTTGACAACGTTGAAGGTGGTTTATGTGTTGACTACACCGATGCTGGAATTGTTGGAAGATGCAATAGTGGAAGCGATAAGGATAAGGGCAAAGTGGGAGAATGATGACTACATATGCAAAGGTCATATATTGAATGGTATGTCTGATTCTCTTTTTGATGTATATACGAATGTTGAATCGGCTAAGGAGTTGTGGGATTCACTTGAATCCAAGTACATGGCAGAGGATTCTTCTAGTAAGAAATTCCTTGTTAGTAATTTTAACAATTACAAGATGGTCGATTCTAGAACAGTCATGGAACAATACAATGAACTCCTTAGGATCATTGGACAATATACACAACATGGTTTGGAAATGGATGAATCTATTTATGTTTCAAGTATAATTGATAAGTTTCCTCCTTCCTAGAAGGGTCTCAAACATACTTTGAAACATGGTAACAATGATTTGTCTTTGATCCAACTTGGTAGTCACTTGCGTACAGAGGAATCTCTAAGGGCATAAGACAGTGACAAGGGCAAGGGTAAGGAAGTTGGTGGACCCTCTGTTAATATGACAGAAGAGGGTAAGAACAAACACAACAACCAAAACAAAGGTAAAAAGCAATCCAATGAGAAAAATAATGGTTCTAGTTTCAACAAGAAATCGAAGTTGAGATGTTAGAAATGTGGCAAGATTGGTCACTTCAAAAGGGATTTCCATAGTGGTAATAAGTAGAACGGAAATGCTGGTGGTTCTGGAAAGGGGTCTAAGGACCATTCCCAAGACCAAGGTCAGAATTTAGTGCCTGTTTGGAACAGATTTATTAAATATTATGTTTCATTAATTTCTAAAGCATTTTATGTGCAGGTTGATGCAATTGCGTGGTGGATTGATTTCGGTGCTACAACTCATGTTTGTAAAGATCGTTGCTGGTTTAAGACATATGAACCGGTAGAAGATGGATTTGTACTTTACATGGGTGATGATCATTTCGCTCCTGTTTATGGAAAAGGAAGTGTAGTGCTGGAATTTAGTTCGGGAAAATCTATTACTTTGTTTAATGTTTTGTATGTTCTAAAACTTCGTAAGAATTTGATTTCTGGTCCTGTCTTAAATAAGTGTGGATATAAGCAGGTTTATGAATCCGATAAGTATATCTTATCAAAGTGTAGTGTATTTGTAGGATTTGATTATTATAAAAATGGTATGTTTATGTTGAACTTGAATAAAGTTTCAGATGATTCGGATTCTGTATATATGTCTTTTTCTTCTACTGTTGTTAATTTCTCATTATGTCATGCTCGTTTAGGACATGTACACTATAAAAGAATGCTTGAAATGTCTAAAGATGATTTGATACCTGCTATTGATGAAAATCATGATAAATGTACTACTTGTATGTTAACAAAAATCACTAAGCAACCATTTAAAAGTATAACAAGGAAATCTGTCATACTTGAATTAATACATATTGATTTGTGTGATTTTCATGCAACACCATATTTAGGTAATAAAAAGTATGTGATAACTTTTATAGATGATGCCTCTAGGTTTTACTATGTTTACTTGCTACATGCAAAAGATGAAGCCCTTGATAAATTTTAAATTTATAAAACAGAAGTTGAATTGCAACAAAATAACTTAATTAAAACCTTACGCACAGATAGAGGTGGTGAATATCATGATCCTGTATTTTTCCAATTTATAGGAATCATTCATGAAACTACAGCTCCTTATACACCACAGGAAAATGGTGTGGCTGAAAGGAAAAATAAAGCTCTTAAGGAAATGGTTAATTCCATGTTATCTTACTCAGGTTTGAGTGAGGGGTTCTGGGGAGAAGCCATGTTAACGGCTTGCTATTTATTGAATAGGGTTCCAAATAAAAGGAACAAGACTACCCCATATGAACTTTGGTATAAGAAACGACCCAACTTGTCATTTTTACGAGTTTGGGGTTGTAGGGCCGTTGTTAGGCTTCCTGACCCAAAACGGAAAACTTTGGGTGAAAAGGGTATTGATTGCATCTTTGTTGGATATGCTGAGCATTCCAAGGCATATAGGTTTTATGTTATTGAACCTAATGACTCGGTTTCTATTAACTCAATTATAGAGTCAAGAGATGCAATATTTGATGAGAATCGTTTCTCTTCAATACCTAGACCAAAGGATATTATACCAAATTCGGATGAATCTCAAAGGGATGATCATTCTGATGATGTACCAAGTGAGATTCCTGAACCTCGTAAAGGTAAAAGAGTTCGGAAAGCTAAATCATATGGTTCTGATTTTCAGCTATACTTAGTTGAGGGATCAAGAGATCAAGTTGGATCACAATACTCTTACTGTTATAGTATTGAGGAGGATCCTAGAACCTATAATGAAGCTATGCAATCTCGAGATTCTGCTTTCTGGAAAGAAGCAATTGATGATGAGATTGGTTCTATTATGGAAAATAATACATGGGTTCTATCTGATTTACCCCCTGGTTGCAAACCTTTAGGTTGCAAATGGATCTTCAAAAGGAAGATGAAAGTCGATGGAACAATTGAAAAGTTCAAAGCTCAATTGGTAATCCAAGGCTTTAGACAAAAGGAGGGGATCGATTACTTTGATACCTATGCACCAGTAGCTCGTATCACTACTATTAGATTGTTATTAGCTTTAGCAGCTATTCACAATCTAGTGATCCATCAAATAGATGTCAAAACAGCATTTTTAAATAGTGATTTGGATGAAAAGGTGTATATGAAGCAACCGGAAAGATTTGTTATGCCAGGTAATGAGCATAAGGTGTGTAAGCTAGTTAAGTCGTTGTATGGGCTAAAACAAGCACAAACAGTGGCATCAAAAGTTTGATGAGGTTATACTGTCTAGTGGTTTTCTTTTAAACCAATCCGATAAGTGTGTATATAGAAAATTTAATAGCTCTGGTGAAGGTGTTATAATTTGTCTATATGTTGATGACATGTTGATTTTTGGCACTGACCAAAATCAAGTTGATAAAACTAAGAAGTTTTTGTCATCAAAGTTCTCAATGAAAGATATGGGAGAAGCATACGTTATTCTTGGTATTAAGATAAAACGTAAAAATAAAAGGATTGTCATTACACAATCTCACTACATTGAGAAAATACTCAAGAAGTTTAATCGTGAAGATTGTTCTCCGGTGAGTACTCCCATGGATCCAGTAGAAAAGCTTAAGCCAAATACAGGTAAACTGTGGTATCAGCTCGAATAGATTCAAGAGAGCTATTAGTGCCTTGATGTATGCTATGACTAGCACTTAGACTCATGATATTACTTAAGGCAGTTGGTTAGGGTTGAACAGGGTGTATTTATAGTAACCTAGTAGAAAGACATTGCAAGGCAATAACAAGGGCATATTCACGTATGCTTAAAGAAGTAGACTATGAATTATGGTTTATCATATTGGGATATCTTCGTTGTAGAAGGTTATTCGGATGCTCGTGGATAAATCATGCTGAAGATTCATCTTCTACGAGTGGATGGGTGTTCCTTCTTGGGGGAGGTGCCATTTCATAGGCTTCCAAGAAGTAAACATGTATCACTGGTTCTACTATAGAATATGAGTTTGTAGCATTGGCTGTTGCTGGTAAAGAAGCAGAATGGCTAAGAAACTTGATTAATTGAGATTCCAGTATGGCTGAATCAAATAGCACCAATATCTATTTATGTCGATAATGCTTTTCTCATATTGGTCTAAGCGTTTAGTCAGTTATTACATGGGAAAGTCTAGACATTTAGGTGTTAGTTATAGCATGCTTGAGGGAGGTTAATCATGTAATGTGTGATTTCTTATTGAGTTTGTTCGATCGCAAAAGAATTTAGCAGACCACTTGACTGGAATGGGTCTCGATAGGGACTTAGTAAATAAGTCAGTGATAGGGATGAGATTAAAGTCCATATAAATCTACTATCTATGAGATACTCAATTCCCTTCTAATACGACGTTAAAAGCTGAATTTAATGTGGAAAGCTCATAGCTAGAGATTGAAACACGTGTATTTATCTTCCCAAGGTATGTGTTCAGACCTGCAAGCGATGGTTAGGTTGAAGTTTACCTTCTTAATGGTTCTTTTGAAAAATTACAAATGCAGGTGCAATAACTAAAAGGACCACCTATGTGAACATGAAGTTTTGCCGCTTCAAGAAGCTTGGACTTGGCTTCCTGTATGTTCATTAATGGATTGGAACACATGGCTTGTAATAGTGTCAAGTAACGAACATTAGAGTGTCATAGAAACTTATGTGTATAGTATCTTCAGGTATTCAAATGGATTGACGGGTTCAATAGTTAAGACACCCTGATTTTTGAACTTTTGGAATGTGTATTGTACTAAGATGAAAATTCAATCGCAAGACATTTTTATTTATGCATTTGTTTGTTTCGATATGTTTGCTATAACATAATTGCATATATCTTTATATATGTTTTAGTAAATCAAGGATTATACTAAAATGAGGGGGGGGGGGGTTATTGGTGATTTTAGTGTCATCAACGGCCATTTAAGTAATGACGATTTACTAGGTACTAATGAGATTTCATATTCGGCTCAGATACGAGTTAAGAAAGTGTGGAGTGCACACTCGTTGAGCTAATATGTTTTCGACCATGACAAAAATGCAGGGGTCAAGGGGGTTGCGCCCCCTTGCGGGGTCAAGGGGCAGTGCCCCTTACGGGGTGAAGGGGCAGAGCCCCTTGCGGGGTCAACGATATATTTGGTGCTCCAAGTAAGTTATCCGTTTCCCCCTCTAATTTCCCTAACCAGTGTGACTGTTGAAAAAACAATTGTGAAAGTTGGTTTCAACCAACTTTAAATGCTTAACTGTCATCTATAATTTGTTTTATTAACAGATCCATTAGCCTCATTCATACATACGAAAATACACTTACAATTCCTCTATTGTTCTTAATTTGTTATTCTTGTGCCTAGAACACAAATTGCTATTCTCTTTGTATTATCCCGATTGAGATTTCGTGCAACCCAGGCATCTTATAGGGTCGAAATACTTAATACAAAAAGTGAACTCAACACGATACAACAGAGATATCCAGGATTATCACACACACCCCAATTTTTAACAACTAGTACATTCATAGTTATTAGTACTAGAATAGTGAAACAGGCAAAAAGTGGATAAGATGTAACAGCAGAGTGTCATATGTATTAGTTAAATATGAAACAGGAGTTGTATCCATTCACGGGGTGTTTGTTTCGGCTTATGAAACATAAGCCCATTTGGGCTTATATTTCATAAGCTCCAATTTTCTAGCTAATTTTGAGACTTAGGGGCTTATATAAGTTTCTTATATCATAATAAACTTATATAAGCCCACAAGTCTCAAAATAATCCAGAAAATTAGGGCTTGTGAATAATAAGCCCAAATTAAATTTGATTTCGGCTTATATTTCATAAGCCTCAATTTTATGGAGACTTGTGGGCTTATATAAGTTTATTATATCATAATAAACTTATATAAGCCCACAAATCTCAAAATAAGCCGAAAAATGCCCAAATGGGCTTATGTTTTATGAAAAACATTTCTGCGATATATAATTACCTACATTAAGAGCCGTACAGTCACCATAACCCCCTGCCGCCTCCCTCAACCGAAGTGAGTTGACCCATTTGTCGCCACTCCTTTTTAGAAGAATTCTAAAAACCTGTACAAAACCAAACAAAAGGAAAAAATCCGAAAAAGAAACTTCTCAAAGAAAGACGGACCGAAAATGGAACAATCTTAAAGAAACTTAGTCGCAACCTTAAGATATTTTTCTTTTACTTCCAATATGGAACAACATACAAAGAAAAGGCGGGTATTTAGATTTTATGCCAAACAATGTTGTTTAATACTATCATTTTATACCTAAACTTACATATCTAACAACCACACGGGTTCACTTTCCCTTAAAACTAATAATATACATTATTTTGTTTAGCCAAACGATTTATAACTTGACGTGTCTATATACAACATAGGTTAATTTCATACGTTTTCTAAACTGAGTTCATAAATAATTCTTCATCAAGTTAAACAACAAAATCATAACAAAACACAAACACTAAAAGTCAAACACTGATATTAGAGCCCCCTCACGACAACTCATTATAAATACTTCAAATATCTTTTATATTATTTTTTCTCACAAAAAAAAACATACATTTACAACAAAAAATACTACCAAACTTTTACAATGAATCAAAAATCAACCGTTTTTGATATCGATGTAGGAAACCGACGCATATCTATTATACAAAAAAGCTGTCGAAGTAATCACGAATGGCAAATACAACAAGAAGCTCACCACGATTGACCCATACAGCCGATCTTACCGTGACCGTGAAGATGTCGAAAGACGTCTACGTGTCTGATATTGTTGATGATCATTGGTAAAATCCTTAAAACTATTTTACGGAGAAGAATTCGTATGAGCCGTAACTTTTTTCTAAAAATTTGTCAATGGCATTTCAAGTTTATAACGGCCGATCCTCTCTCACCACAACCATTTCAATTCTTCAAATCTCGACTCGATTGTACGGGTCGGAATGAGTATTGTGCTCTATGAAGTGCACAGGCTTCCATACGCCAAATGACATACGGCAGCACACCCCCACCGTTTGAGAATATATGCCAATGAGTATGAGCAAACAGCACGATATGCTCTATTTTTTCTTTAAATGGTGCATCATATAATGTAAATATGCCGAATATTTAAGAAAGCCCACACTTGAAGTACGTTGTAAAAATACAACAAAAAAGCATAACAATGTCATGTATTTTTCCGGAAAGCTTGGAAGTATTGATTTATGCACAGTGAAATCCTGGAAAATAGTCAAGTGGTCATGGCAAGGCAATCGGGTAGGGGTGATAAAAATACCCTACTAAAATGCTTGAACTGTAGCATAACAAGATCTGTGGATTTGTCATGCGTTTTAAATGGGATGGCGGGTGCTAAAACATATTAATATTATTTAGATAATTCACCGTTATTCGACGACCTATATTTAATGACTTAAGCCCCTGTGGATCTGTTATGTGGTAAACGGAGTTCAGTATCGTAATGGTATTACTATGGCAGATGGAATTTACCTCGGAGTGGGCACGTTTCGTCAAATCATTTCACTTTTGCAACTGATCCGAAGCCATAACGTACTTTAAACCACAGCGTCAATAAAGTGCACGGAAAAATGTACCGAACGTGCCTTTCGTTGTTCTCGCAAGGAGGACGTTGGAGACTTATTCAACAACCGGTCCCGTGCTACGAAGTCAACACATGATTACGAAGAAATCATGTATGCTGGTATCATAGATGCATAACAATGATTTTAGAAGATCAAAATATGTCGAGTTTGTTGACTAGAAACATGTGTATTCTAATATCCGGCAAGGTTCCCACCTGCAAACATGTGGATCGATCGAGATGTCAAACCCAACATCGTAAAGCAAATGAATTAAGGAGGACAAAGATACGCATATTAGTCACCAACAAAATCTTATGAACCATATTTTGGCGCTAAGTGAAGAAGTGCATCTCAGAAGATATTTTTAGTACCGCCGGGGGGCGAATTTTTTTTTATTTTTAATTTCGGTAATTTTTTTTTAATGTGTTTTTTTTAAGTATTGTCATGTGTATTTGAATTTTAAGAATGAAATGGTTAGTTTGTTAAAAGCATGAATAATTGTTTAGGGGGTTTAATGAAAATAAAGAAGTGAGTGGGTGTTATTTGGTGTTATTATTAGGGGAGTGTTGTATGGTGTTGGGGTTGATCTGTGTGGCGCTGATGTGGCAAGCAAAAAACTTGTTTGCGCAAGTATGATACCTGCTCTCTTAAGATATTTTTTCTTTTACTTTCGGAATACGTAACAACATACAAAAAAGGATTTTAGATATTATGCCGAAACAATTTTGTATTAATACTATCATATACACCTAAACACATACATTATCCAACAACCACAAAAAATGCGGGTTCACTTATTTTCGCTTAAAAACTAATAAATAATTAATTTTTTTAGCCAAAACGGTTTATAACTTGAACGTGTCTAATAAACAACAATAGGTTATAATTCATACTTTTTCTAAACTGAGTTCATAAATTAAATTCTTCATCAAGTTAAACAACAAAATCATAACGAAACACAAACACTAAAAGTCAAAGACTGATAATAGAGCATATGTTAGCTCAAGTGTCTCAATTTTTCTTCATAAGTAATTAAAGAAACTAACCTCATAATGGTTCATCATCCCAGTTTGAAGATTATAATGGTTCACTGGTTGGTTTCAAAAATTCGATTCTAGATTATTAATTTAAAAAAAATTGGCCGATCCCATAAAGAAAAAGGATGCCCCAAACAAATCTGGATCCTATTACAAAACGATATGTTTCTGTTTTACAACTCACTCCTCTTTGTACACACGACAAATTGTACATAACGAGTTGAAATTTAACCCGCGCGTTGCGGCGGGGGGCGAATAAAAAAAACTTGAGGGGCCTTTTTTTTTTAAAAAAATTTCTATAAAAAAGTCGTAAACAATTAAAAGTTGAGGGTCCGTTTTGTAATTTTTTATTTTTTTTACTTTGGGTTAAATTTTAGGGCCGGTACTGTAGCAAATTTAAGGGCCGGTACTGTAGCACTGTAGCTAGCATTGTAGCAGCGATAGTGCCACATTTATGAAATGCATATAAGAGTAATGAATGATCATACTAATTAAATATACTTTTATCTACATGTAAAATAATTTAGATGAGACCAGAACCAAACTGAATAAATTTGGAATTTAAACAATTGAACATATTCGCCCAAAAGTCTATCTTTTTAAATGAAAAATGACAAATGTAAAATTAAAACCATTCAAATACTCATGTCGTTCACAAAAAAACATCGCTAATGGTGGCCTCAATAACTCTTTTCCTAGAGAGCGAATTCATCATCAACTTCCATCTGAGAGCTGCTCTCCCAACTCCCCCCCGCTTCCCAATTAGGCCAATAAACGTATTATTCGAATCATCTCCGCAAAGATGCAAAGACTGTGATCAAACTTGATGCCATAGCTGTGTAACACTGTGCCCTGGCTTTCTTATGAAGTGAATATCTGTGACATATTCTTTAACGTGTCAATATAACAAAATCCGAATTTTACTCTCATTCCGTTGCCATTGATAACATATTGACTATCATTACATTCCTCAATCGAGAATGGCTTCCATCTATGGTGAGTTTGACGTAAAAAAATATGTGATCCCCGTCATATAGGGATCTTCTTGTTGTGTAGGAACTATGGTCTTCTTCCCAAATGCATGTACAATAAATCTTTCATGATGAGTACTTGCCTTCCAAACCAATTAAGCTATGCGACCCATTACCCATGGTACATGTCTCGGTATCTTCCCACCTGCGCTAGGACGTGAAAAAGCCTCGATATCCATAATACAACCCGTCGTAAGATTGGGCTTACGATATCTTTCATAGGGAGATAGGTGTGGGCCTCAAATATCAAATATTTTTTACTGTTTTGCAAACGATGTCCTCTATAGAAGGTTTCAAACGAAAAACAATAATCACTTAAACTTTGTAATTCACTCGCGGCTTAATCTTTCGGGTAAAGAAGAATGGTCGTGTACCCATGTTGTCGTAACCAATAAAACACCTCACAATAATCCGCGTCTTCCGAAATTAATACAACGATTGACGGTTGTTCCAACTCAAGTCTAAACAAGTCAATAATAAGACTTGTATCTACCGCGTTTGCGGTCCCAGTCGGGACACTTGTTACTAAGAATCCATTATTATGGAAAGCCTCTATTGCCACCTTTGATACATTCGTATTGGCATATGCATTCATTTGAGCAATTGTTATGTTAGGAAAGTATGACAGCAAACCCTCTTTCATAAATAGAACTACGTTATAAGCATCAATCTTTGGATCAACATGACAATTATCCAAATCCCAAGATAAGTACAATTTTTTCTTTATGAATACCAAAAAAAGAAAAAAAACTTAGCAAGTGTTGCTAAGTTTTTTTCAATTCATCATAAACTTAGCAAGTGTTGCTAAGTTTTTTTCTTTTTTGTGGCAGATAGACGTCTTCCTAAAGAAAAAATTGTACTTATCTTGGGATTTGGATAATTTTCATGTTGATCTAAAGATTGATGCCTATATAGGAGTTCTGTCTATCAAAGAGGGTTTGCTGTCATACCTTCCTAACATAACAATTGCTCGAATGAATGCATATGCCAATACGAATATATCGAAGGTGGCACTAGAGGCTTGCCATAATAATGGATTCTCAGTAACAAGTGTCCCGGCTGGGACCGCAAACGCGGCAGATACAAGTCTTATAATTGACTTGTTTAGACTTGAGTTGGAACAACCGTTAATCTTCGTATTTACTTTCCCGGAGAACGCGGAATTGATTGTTAGGTGTTTTTAATTGTGTTACGAAAACATTGGTACTCATACGATAACCCGTTTCTTCTTTTACCCAAAGATTTAGACCGCAAGTAATACACAGTTTAAGTGATTATTGTTTTTCATTTGAAACCTTCTATAGAGGACATCGTTTGCAAAACAATAAAAAATATTTGAGAGGCCACCCTATCACCCTATGATAAGATATAAGCAGCCCAATCTTCGACGGGTTGTATTATGGGATATCGAGGCTTTTTCACTTCCTAGCGCAGGATGGGAAGATACCGGAGACATGCACCAAGGGGTAATGGGTCGCATAGCTTAATTGGTTTGGAAGGCAAGTACTCATCGTGAAAGATTTATTGTACATGCATTTGGGAAGAAGACCACAGTTCCTACACAACAAGAAGATCCCTATATGACGGGGATCATATATTTTTTTATGTCAAACTCACCAAAGATGAAGCCATTCTCGATTGAGAATGTAATGCTAGTCAATATGTTATCCATGGCAACCGGAACGAGAGTAGCATGCGATTTTGTTATATTGACACGTAAAGATTTGTCACAAGCTATTCACTTCTTAAGAACCCTAGGGCACAGTGTTACCACTTAGAGCAATAACCACTTGAAATCGGTTATATCAATATGCCTGTCCTCCCTAATATGCCGAATACCAGTAGGATGTACTTGCATAAGAGAATCATCACCTATCAAAGAAACGGCAAGTGAAGGTGTGGTACCAAGAAACAACCCACTGTCAGTAACCTCTTCAACAGTCTCTCCACCAATCGAAAGCACGAGAGTTGCATTCGAAAATGAAACAATAATATAAGCATCAAATTCATCATTAATGTTCTTCTTAACTGTCCAAACTGCACTCGGAACTCCTGGAAGCTGTGAGACTGCCAATTCACTGATAGCAAGTCCTGGTCTGAGTATTCTAAGAGAAGAACGCGGGCCTCGACCACAAAGTGTAAATATTTGTGGGGTCTCTTCCTCAAAAAGATTTACCACCTTCATGTCCATAATGGGCATCAAACTCTCCATCTGGTCAATTCTAACAAGATTTTTTAGCCCCCTGGGTTTGAACAATACGGGTTGCAATCCGTCATCAGTTTCCATCGATGTAGTGGATGATGATTCCACATCAGGATTGGTTCCAATAGCCTGGAATTGATACAAAGTCGTAATTTTCCTAACTCTGAAGTCACTAACAAAAACCCCGATTAGAAATTTACATGACAACTTGCAGAAGATGTGGGTATCGTATCAAAATACTTGATTTTGAGTTCAGTAACATGCTCATTATCATGAGCAAGGGTAACCTTAAAGACATCCCCATATTCGGTTTGCAAAAGAAAGAAAAATATCTACTTGTGTTTATGAATAGTAGCAGAAACTATAAGGACTCCGCGTTTAGCAGGCAAATCATCCCTTCAATCACGGCGCACTAGGATCCTGATTCTTATAAAAAACAACATTCTCAGCACAAACAAGTTCACCACTCGGACCATCCCAGCCACCCGGAACAGCGACCAACATATTAGCACCATCATCAACCCGCTGAGACGATTTTCTGTAAACATTATTAAGCCCTAAATCCAGCTCATAAATCGTAAGATGCTTACCTTGGTCAGGCTCAGAATAAACTGACGCAAGGGAAGCAAAAACCTAGGATAGATCCCACCACAATCAACTCCAACAATTGTAGAAGTAAATCGTACACGACTTATGAGCTTCTAAAGGCGAGGAAATCGTTAAGTTGGTAGCTGAATCTCGATTAAGCACGTAAACGAGCTTCTGTTTCTCGCATGCAGCGATCATAAGAGCACTCCTTTTGGATCGAGAGCTAGATACTGTCCAGGAACAATTCTACGACAACCAGATTTCCCAACAGTTTCCCTATGAATAATGTCAAAGACATTATCATGTTCATTATAAGCAAGTATAGAGACTAGACCAGAATTAGAACCAACAACAATGTAGTCTTTTTGATGTTGAGAAGTAAGGTTAGCTAAGGATCTAATAGCACCAAAAACATCTACAGAGAGTATGGTTTGCATGGTACCATGTTTGTCGAGACGTAGGAGTTCAAGGAGTTTGCCTCGTGCGACAACGAGTTCTTGTGATCCTGACAAGGAGAAGGTGCCTGTGGATTTTTGGAGAGTCAGATTGTATAGATGCATCTTCTTTGTTATGGTTATGGATGGAGGTTAATTGGTACGCAGCGATCGAGCTATGCAGACGTAGCTAATATTAAAAGTCGATCGGCTACAGTTGAAGATTGATTATTTGGCTTGGATCGAATGAAAGAGAGGCCATATTTATAGGAGTATTTGTTAGGCGGTTTATAATATAAACACCTTCGATATTACGTCAAGACCGACCCAACAAGTAGAAGAAAAACTTACCATATATATATATAACCCGTGGGGGTGTTAGTCGGGTTAGTCAGGTTCTAGTCAATTTAGGTCGGGTTAAAGTTGGGTCAAGACTAAAAAAATTCATACTTGAATCTGACCCTATTTGAATTCAGGTTACTTGGGTTCGGGTCAACTCGTGTCGGGTCAATTCGATTCGGGTCAACCTCAATATGGGTAAAATGTAAAAAAATTCCCTTTTTTTTTACTCTTTTAACTAGAAAATATATAAAATTCATATTAAAAAAAAATTCTTATTTGGTTCAATTGGGTCGACCCAAACCCGAGTTAGCCAAAAAATTTAAACCCGATACCCGATCCTATTTAGTATCCGGGTTACTCGGATTGACCCAAATAAAATTTTGGACCCGACTAACTCGACCCGAATATGGTTATTCGGGTTCAGGTCCGGATCGGGCTTTTTAACACCCCTACATATAAGGGTCAAGTAAAAGTGACTTGAACAAAATCAGACCACTTCTATTCAATGATGAGTGTCTTTAAAAAGGTGAAGACAAGCATTCAATAAGAATTATTAGAACCAACTTCATAGAGTTTTACGTGGCTATCCGAAAAGAGCGAGTCGTTAAAAGCTATCGAGTCTATCCGGGAACCGCGGGTACCGTTGACCTCCAATTATACTTGGCACCTATGAACCTTTTACAAAACTTTGTTCTACCTAGGAGTTAATGAACAACAATTTTACTACACATCTCATAGAATATTTTTTGAACGACAGTATATATTAAATAAACTAGCAAGATGCTAAAAGTTACATGAACTCGAACATAAGTAACCGATGATACCGACGACCAACACTAACAATAGGATCAAACTCTAGTCTAGCAAACTCACCAAACACGCTAACACAAATGGCAAACACCGGGTAAAAAGTATGAAACGGGTTAAAAACCGACAACAACCTCACACATGTAACATAACCCGTCAGAACCTTATAGCAAAGAGTTCCAACGGCACGACCCACCCAACCCACGAAGGCCCACGACCCAAAACTTCTCACAACTCACCATACCAAGACCCAAAACTTATCAGGAACCCCCCAAACACAGATAAAACTCTAACCGACCTCAAGCAAAAACCACACTCGAACCATCTCACGACCTCACCACACTAACAACCAGAACCATCTCACAACCACAATACCCATGACCCAACTCCCACTACCTCACGACCTAAAACTTCTCACGACCTCACCACACCCATGACCCAAACCATCTCACGACCTCACCATACCCACGATCAGGAACTCTCGAGGTTACCATACCCATAACCTTAATCATCTAATGACCTCATAACCCGCGTTATCTCACCACCTGCAACAACTCTCAACCTTACCTCATCATATCACGACCTGAACTACCTTAACATATCCACGACCTGAACTACCTCACCATAGATAACGCTGCTAGAGAGTAAACCACCATGACCACTCACCAGAAATTAATGACTTGACCACAAATAACAACCAGCCGTTAAGGAACATATGACTCGAACACCTTTCTATTATGCAACATGCTCAATGGAAAAAGATATAGAAAAAAAGAAGAAATAATAGAGTGAACCCAAACCACAGAGAAAGGCAAGCCGGGGCGGCCTGAGAAAAGCGGTATCCTGTGTTTTTGTTTACATCTCATATTTTATATTGATACCATTCATACAGTAGAAAATAATTTGAAACATCATCTTCGTTTACAACGAAAGAGTAATAGAGTCCACTGATTTAGATAGTAGAAACTTGAGGCATCTTTTTAAGTATCTAAGTTTAATAACAAATATATATCAAAACATGATCCATGACAATTCACTAAACCGAGAAATCTATTATCCTACTCCACTTTGTTTACATCGTACAAATAAGACCTACCAGCAAACACATTTGATGGTATAGGAACAACAATTAGCAGTTTAGGAATTAATATAAATTTCAAAGACAGATTTATTTTCCACGCTCTATTAACGTAAGTTTTGCAAGTACAACATTCATAACTGTTAAGTTAAATTCCATATGAAAAATCCAAGCAACTGTGTGTGATTTCAGAGTTCCAGTTCCAAATCTCTAACTTGCAAAACTGCAAAAATACACATCACAGAGACTATGCCAGCCAATCAAAAACCTGAAATGACATCAGCCAGGAATCCCAACAAGAAATACTAAAATACATTATTAAACCCTAGACTGGAGATGACATCGGAAAACGCTGATTTATACACCACACAACCAGGTCTCCCATATTTTCAATAACAACATAACTTGCCTAAGATGGCTTCTTGAGCAAACTGTATTTGTTATAATGGCATCATTGTTTGCCTAAAAAAATCCCATTTATTACTGTGAAAACTGCCAAAAGAAACTCGTCTAGAACAGAACTTTTAGATTAAATGACAAAAATGCAACAAGCAAGAAACCCCATCATCTTGACATATTGTGTAAAAAATGCCCATGTTTGTTAAAAAACGAGTCGTTTTTGAGTCTAAAAGAACGCCAGTTTATTCGGAACGAAGACCAAAATACCAAAATTAAAAAATTAGCACTAGTACTAGGTGCCCTTTTCATGATGTACAAAATGAACAGGTAAAAGTGTCAAAAAAATAGATAGATCATAGATAGCTTAGCAGATAACCGTACCAATTGTAAACCGGCTTGATGATACTCGTCAAACGTTTCGTTCATCCCTTCTAAGTTTCTCAAAGAACATATTCCATTTTTCTTGTAGCGAATTTCGTTAAGATTCGAGCTATGTAATCACACTTCTCACTAGTACATTCATAGTTATTAGTAAGTAGAATATGCAACAGAGTTGTATCCACAAACACTAAAAGTCAAACACAGTATCAAATAGAGCATCATGTAAACTCAAGTGTCTCAATTCGTCTTCATCAAGAATTACAAAAACTAACCTCAAAATGGTTCATCATCCGAGTTTAAATTATCAATGGTTTTTCACATGTTGGTTTCCAAAAATTCAATTCAAGATTCATATTTAAAAACAATGGGTCGACCCATAAACGAAAAGGAGCCCAAAACAAAATCTGGACCCAATGTCCAAAACGATAATTTTAGTTTTACTCACTCTCTCCTTTGTACATGAAACAATTTGTACATTGATGATCATACTAATTAATATACTTTAACTACATTGTCATAAATAATTTAGGTGGGCCCAGAACCAAACTGAATAAATTTGGAATTGAAACATTGAACATATTCGCAAAAGTCTTACTACCTCCGTCCCATAATAAGTGTCCACTTGAAATTTTCAAAGTCTTTGTTATTGAATTTTGACCATAAATATTGTATTTAGTGTTATAAAAAACTTTAATAAAAGTTATATGAATAGATTCGGTTTATAAATGATTTTTAATGGTATAATTTTCATCAAGTATTATATAACACAAATAAAAATATTTATGGTCAAAGTTAGATAAATAAGACTAAAAAAGTCTAAGTGGACACTTATTATGGGACGGTGGGAGTATCTTTTATATGAAAAATGACAAATGTAAATTTAAAACATTCAATCTCATGTCGTTCACAAAAAACATCGCTAATGATGGCCTCGATGAACAGTTTTTCAAGCAACTGAATCTTCATCAACTTCCATCTGAGAGCTGCTGCTAGCTCCAGCTTCCCAATTAGGCCAAAGACTGATCAAAACTTGATGCCATAGCTATGGTAACATTGTGCCTTATGGTTCTTAAGAAGTGAATAGATTGTGACAGATCTTTACGTGTCAATATAACAATATCGCATGCTACTCTTGTTCCAGTTGCCAGGGATAACATATTGACTAGCATTACATTCTCAACCGAGAATGGCTTCATCTTTGGTGAGTTTGACATAAAAAAATATGTGATCCCCGTCATATAGGGATCTTCTTGTTGTGTAGAACGTGGTCTCTTCACCAAAGCATGTACAATAAATCATGACGATGAGTACTTGCCTCTACTTCCATAAACCAATTTTAGCAATGCGACCCATTACTACCCCTTGGGCATGCTCCGAGTAATCTTCCCCATCCGCGCTAGGAAGTGAAAAAGCGTCGATATCCCGTTAATACCACCCTTCAAAGATAGGGCTGCATAAATCATATCAAAGGTTGGCGTCTCAAATAAATGTTCGAACGATTTGTAATTATGTGTATTAATCGAGGCTTTTTCACTTCCAATGCAGGATGTGAAGACCAAGACATGCACCAAGGGTTAATAGTGTGGTCCTCATAAGTTGAAATGGTTTGGAAGCAATATTCCATCGTGAAAGATTTAATGTACATGCATTTGGGAAGAAGACCACGGTTCCTACACAACAAGAAGATCCCTGTATGACGGGGATCACACTTTTTTACGTCAAACTCACCAAAGATGAAGCCATTCTCAATTGAGAATGTAATGCTAGTCAATATGTTATCAATGGCAACCGGAATGAGAGTAGCATGCTATTTTGTTATATTGACACGTAAATATTTATCACAAGCTATTCACTTCTTAAGAAACCCAGGGCACAGTGTTACCACTTAGAGCAATAACCACTTGAAATCAATTATATCCAACCTTAACAATAGTTTGTTTTCCAGGTGTTCTCCATTCATCAATACGCCTGTCCTCCCTAATATGCCGAATACCATAGTGATTGTAATGCATAAGGGAATCATCACCTAATATATAAAACTCTAAAGTGAAGGTGGGTGGGTACAAGAAACAAACCCACTGTCACTAACCTCTTCAACAGTCTCTCCACCAATAGAAAGCACGAGAGTTGCATTCGCAAATGAAACAACAATATAAGCATCAAATTCATCATTAATGTTCTTCTTAACTGTCCAAAATGCAGTCGGAACTCCTGGAAGCTGTGAGACTGACAATTCAATAATAGCAAGTCCTGGTCTTAGTATTCTAAGAGAAGAACGCGGGCCTCGACCACAAAGTGTAAATATTTGTGGGGTCTCTCTTCCTTTCTTCACACAGATCTTCACTGACTTTGGGGGGGGGGAAGCCTCAAAAAGATTTACCACTTTCATTCCCATAATGGGCATCAAACTCTCCATCTGGTCAATTCTAACAAGATTTTTTAGCCCTCTAGGTTTGAACAATACGGGTTGGAATCCCTCATCAGTTTCCATCGATGTACTGGATGATGATTCCACATCAGGATCAGTTCCAATTGCCTGGAATTGATACAAAGCATGATTCCCAAACTCTGAAGCAGCAGACAAAAACCCGTTAGATTTCATGACACACATTGCAGATGCCGTGGGTATGGTATCAAAATATTTGATTTTGAGTTCCGTAACATGCTCATTATCATGATGAAGGGTAACCTTAAACACATCCCCGTATTCGGTTTGCAAAAGGAAGAAAAACATCGACTTATGTATATGCATAGTAGCAGAAACTATAAGGACTCTGCGTTCAGCAGGCAGAGCCCCTTCTAGGTATCACAGCGCACACATCCGGATGACCAGGATCCTGATTCTTATAAATAACAAAATTCTCAGCACAAACAAGTACACCACTCGGATCATCCCCACCACCCGGAACAGCGACCAGCATATTAGCACCATCACCAACCCGCTGAGACGATTTACGGTAAACATGGTTAAGCCCTAAATCCAGCTAGGCTCAAAATAATCCAACTCAAGGGCAGTAAATACTGGATTATCCCAACCACAATCAATGCCAACAATGGAGTAAGTAATCGTACACGACTTATGAGCTTCTAAAGGCGAGGAAATCGTTATGAGCTTCTAAAGGCGAGGAAATCATTAACTTATGAGCTTCTAAAGGCGAGGAATATGTTAAAGTCGATGATCGGCTACAATTGAAGATTGATTATTGGATCGAATAAAAAAGAGAGGCTATATTTATAGAGGAATTTGATTGATTACTATATGGCAGTTTATAATATAAACGCCTTCGATATTACGTCAAGACCGACCCAATAAATAGAAGGAAAACTTACCATATATATAAGGGTCAAGTAAAAGTGACTTGCGCAAAATCAGTTTCCGTTCTTTATTTGACCACTTCTATTCAATGATGAATGTCTTAAAAAGGTGAAGACAAGCATTCAACAAGAACTCGGTTTTTAACCCGCGCTTTGTTGCGGAACGCGATGTTTTACGTTAAATACTAACTTTGCAACGAAACGATAACCCAAATATTATTTCCGTCTAATGTCATTATTAAAGACTAACTTTGTAACAGAACGATAACCAAGGACTATTTCCGTATAATATTTATCTCGGGGTTGGTGAAAGTTGTTACGAAAATAGTCTTTGGGTTATCGTTCCATAACTCTAAGGATTATTTTCGTAAATTTGTGTTTTAGAGTTTGTGAAAAAATGCACGATTCCAAAGTACTACTAAATGTTAATATAGTTATAATATTACATATAATAAAGTCCAGCTTCATAGAGTTTTACGTGGTTATCCGAAAAGAGCGAGTCGTTATAAAGTTACATGAACTCGAAGATAAGTAACCAATGATACCGACCCTATGACCAACACTCACACTAGGATCAAACAGGTGGGTCATAAAGTGAATATCCGACATACTAAGATAAAACTCTAGCCTACTAAACTCACCAAACACGCTAACACAAATGACAAACACTAGGTAAAAAGTATGAAACAAGTTTAAAAAATCGACCACAACCTCACACATGTAACATAACCTGTCATAACCTTAACGCAAATGGTTCCTACACACAATCTAATCGAGTGGTGATACTATGAATAATAAAGACGTGAACCACGACCTCGTCCTGACCATCTCCGGTGCAATACCATCTTACGACTTGACACAAGTCAAAACTTCTCACGACCTTACCATACCCACGACCCAAAACCTCTCATGACATCACCACACCCATGACCTTGTTGGGTTAATCCCAATCTACTAGAGACAAAGGCAGTTACAAAAGTTAGTTATAAAAACAGTTATATGGCAGTTACATAGGAAGGGACACAACTGTTGGATTAAACAAACCAACACAACCTTTCGTTCATGACTTTTGTTTATTTCATTTTTTTGGTATATCGTGAATCATAGATCCTGTTGATAGGGGCCAACATTTGGCATCAGAGCTTTTGGTATTTTTAAACCAAATCATCATATACCGTTTTAAGAGTGTTCCTGTTTTT